>JARYHS010011246.1:0-88999 GCA_031002005.1 Vandiemenella viatica | reverse complement strand
ACGCCCCGATCTACTTTCGGTGCTACACCCCGACACACGAGTATTTCCTCGACTCGGCAGACTACACCATCAAGGAGCTCATCGAGTACCTCCTCAAGGAAGGAGGCCCATGGGCGCTAGAGCTGAGAGTCAAGACCAGCGAGAAAGTCTATGCCTGGCGTCTTCCCTCCGAAACCACCAAGGTGCTGACTCGAACGCTCTGCGAATCGAAGTACGCACACCTCGCCGAGCCAATTATCGAGGAAGAAATGGACTGGTCTAGGCATGTACCGTTCCCGACAGTCTATGCAGGAAACTTCGACGAGGACAAATACCTGGATGCCCTCGATGAAAAACTCCTCAAGATGAAGACGTTAGAGCTCCCCGCCACGCCGATCAACAAGCAAGTCGACAAACCACCCCACTCACGGGAGACAGAGGGCACTGCGTCACCGAGAATCGACGCACCCAGGAACGACAACCAGACAGTCACCACCCAAGCACCCATGGACCATCTGCTTCAAGCAATCTCGCCGCCCCAGCAGGCAACCATGTCCGAGATACTCCACCATATGGCATCGCTTCCAGAGAAGACACGGGCAGCACTGGCGGCGTTCATCACCGACAGCACTTTCCAGGCGACTATCGGGACTGCGATCGACCGCCTCGGTGGACGGAGGAGCCTAGACAGTACGCAACCAAGTGCGGAAAACATAACATCTCGAACCATGGAACCAGAAGGGTCTGGACGAGGCGAGAACCACAAGTCACTACCAGAAGCTGGACAGAATCGACCCGTGACAGAACCAGCAACCAAGCACCCAGAGGGAACCAGTCACCAAGGCAGAGACCGAAACACCAGGAGCGTTCGGAATAGGAAACCAAGCACGATCAACCAATCCTTCCGATGCCAAGGGTTCTGGCATCGGGCGTATGAATGCAGCAATCAACTACGTTGTGTCCGCTGCGGGGGAGCCCACAGCGTCGCGGTCTGCACGCGTCCGCGTGAAGCCACGCCGACATGTGCGAACTGTGGGGCTGACCACGCGGCGAGCTACGGCGGATGTGCTGTGAGGAAGAAGCTACTAGCCTCTGCCGACAGCAGCCGACGCCAACCAAGCCACACCAGGAATGCAAGAAATGGGAAAATACGAAGAGAAGAAGACCAGGAAACCAACCAGCGACGATCCAAGAGGCCACAAACTGAGACCACTGAACAGGGAAGCGGTCTACCCACCAGCCACTACGCTGCTGCAGCCATGACCATCGAGACGAACCAGACAACCAGTTGGGGAAAGTCGTCCAGCTGCTAACACAGCTGATTACGACGATGATCCCCAACGGACTTAGTAAAACCTAAAGGGGTTTTCAATAAGGATGTCACCTGATATTCGCAAGGATATCAGTGACATACCATAGCCATTTTCCCCCTTAAAGAGAATAAAAAGAGTCCCCAAAAATAACCCCATCCCCAAACAAGTGACACATTAGGTAGAGCTACTTAAGGTAGCGGGGCACAAACATGCCGTTGAGGCAGTGACACAAAAAAAAAAAAAAAAATCGTCAACCCACTTCACATAGAAATATTCAAACAAACAGAAAAGTTCTATGACAGGATCAATAAATTTAGACATAACGACGAAAGGCTCCATACCCTGGGCACAACAATGCCAAGGCACTGGCACAAATATAAAGTGCCACTAAGTATTATATATCAGGCAGAAGGTAACTGATATGATCATAAGAAAACTGTAGGGGTTTTTCACATAAGGTCGTCTTTGACGAACCATAGCCATGTTTTCCCCTCAAAGAGAAATAAAAAGAGTCCCCAAAAATTTCCTAATCCTAAAACAGAGTTACACGTAAAGTAGAGCTACCACGGTAGCGGGACTTCACACAAACACGCCAAAAGGCAGAGACACAAAAAAAAAAAAAAAAAAAAAAAAAAAAAAAACGTTGAGTCGTCGCCAGCGTGAGCAGTCGCATCGAGGAGCAGCTGCAGTTGCGCGCGCACCATGGGTCGTAAGCGCCGCCCACTAGCGCCCGACGATACGCCCACGCGCCACCAGGCGGCACCACGAGCGCCGCGTGATATAGGCGCTGCGCAGACCGCCCGAGCTCAGTCTCCGCCACACAGTGGTGGAGACAGGTCGACTCCGGACCGCTCCGCTCGCGGAGGGGGGCGCCTGGAGCCGACGCCTGGCGCCGCGGCCGGCACCCAGGAGGCGGCCGCGTACGATGCGCTTTGGGATACCGTGCTCCGCCGTGAAAGCTCGGCCCAAGCCTGCTCTCCCAGTGCGGAGGAGCGCCACCAGGGCGCACGTCGGGAGCTGCCTCCACTCCCGGCAGCACGCATCCCGGACGACCAGACACTGCCGCAGAGCGGCGGTGAGCGGACGGCTTCGAGGAGCCAAGGTGCCTCGCGGCCAGGCTCTGACAGTGAGCGCCCCTCACCATGGATTCTCTGCATGCCGGAGGGAACAGCGGGGACTCTCACTGCACCCCGAGTGGCCACAGCACGCCGTGGGCGGAATCACCTGCGTCCATGGGTGATGCATCGTGGTCAACCATTGTGGATGACGACCACAAGTTTGAAGTCGGGTACCCACTATACCTCCAGTGCAGCAATGGCAACCAGAGGTACCGCATCAAGGCACTGCGGGCCACCTCCCAAGAGGTCGAGAACTTCCTTACCGAGAACGGAGGGCCATGGAACATCGAGCTAAGGGTACGAGTCTGGAGCAGAGTATATGTCTGGGAACTCCCCAGCACACCCAGACAACTGCGCCGTACTCTTTGCGACCAGAAGTACTCGTACCTCGCTAAGCCTGTCATCCATGAAGGGAAGGACTGGTCGCAGCGAGTACCATTCCCTTGCATCTTCGCCGAGGACTTCGACTGCGACCAGTACTTCGAGGAGCTTTACTACAGGCTCTTCGCGTCGCCGGCACCAAGCAGGAGAGAGGGACCGTCGCCCGCCACTCCAAGCAACGAGGGGACCACGGACCAGCCACCCAGCCACGAAGGGGCACTGGACCAGCTCCTGCAAGCGGTCCCACACTCACACCACGGCGCCATGAGGGATGTGCTCCGCCATCTGGCATCATCCCGAACTCCTGGCCGGCACTCACCGGATACCTGGCAACCAGGCCCAGCCAGGAGGACATCAAGTCGGCCATGGAACACCTTGGCCGCCCTGAAACGGCCAACACCACCACGACCCAAGAACGTGGGGGAAGCAGAAGCAGTGCCACGCCCAGCCGTCGACCGGTGCTCAGTCACGGAGACTGACACCCTGCAGCCAGCCAGGCAGGCCACCGAGAAGAATACTGGGCGTCCTCGCAAGAAGAAAGCCGCTGTCGTCCAATGCTTCCGCTGTCAACGGTATCAACACCTGGCAAAGGACTGCCGCAGCCAGACACGCTGCGTACGATGCGGCGGAAACCACAGCGCCACGGTTTGCACACGACCGCGTGACGCCACGCCTACGTGTGCGAACTGTGGAGCTGATCACGCCGCCTGCTACGGAGGCTGCCCAGAGAGGAAGCGACATCAAGCAGAAGGAAGGAGGAATCAACCCCGACCCAGCAGCACTCACCCACCAAGAGGAACGGAGGGAAGGACAGTCCTCCAACCCACCAGGATCATCCCACGGTCAACAGACAAACCAGCAACACAGGACCACCAGCTGGCCGCCATCGCATCAGCCGACGGGGACCAGCTGCTGTTCACAGCAAAGGCGCTGCGACTACGCAGACACACAAGCCAACCAGCTGGGGAGAGTCGTCCAGCTGCTTACGCAGCTGATAACGACGATGATCCCCAGCTATCATACGAACCCTTTGGGGGTTTTAACATAAGGGCGCCTCAGGCGTCCATAGCCCTTTTTCCCCCCTAAAGTGCAATAAACAGAGACCCCAAAACAACCCACAATCCAAACATAGCGACACATAGCGATAGAGCTGCCCAGGCAGCGGGATACGCAAACATGGCCCTTAAGGCCGCGACACAAAAAAAAAAGCCAAGACCAGCCCACGACGGCTCAGCGGAGGACTCGATCATAATCGGCCGGCCGCCTTGAAGGTCGACCTGTCGACCGCTGCCACTGCCGTACCGGACCCAGCGACCAGCTAACGGTGGTGGTTACGCTGCTCACGCAGCTGATCACCGCCCTGATGCCACGTCAAGAACATCCAAACATCAGACCAACAATAACAACTGACGACTTGACCAAAAGACACTTCCAAAAAAGCAAAGTAGACAGCAGTCATAGGGTTTTACCCTGGTACTGCATCAACAAACATGGCGTAAGCCATACCGATGACGCTGTGCTGTGCTGTGCTGTATGCCAGACGGCAGCCAGCCGGCCAACAGGAAGGTCGGCCGGAGGGGACCTGCCACGCCTGCCGTACCGGATCCGAGGACCAGATGACGACGGTGGTGACGCTGCTCACCCAGCTAATCACCGTCCTCATTCCAAGACTGTCTACAAATTAGACTCCAATACAACCTCATGACATTTACAGCAAGCCAAGTCAGAAAAAAGCAAACCAGACACGTGACATAGGGTATCCTGGCTCACGAAAGATATTATGAGCTTTGCTCAGATAGTTGACGGATGATGATGATGATCTCGGTATACTTACCTGGCGTAGGGGTTACCGTGATCATGAAGGCGGTTCCTCCAGGGTGAGGCTCTTCCATTGCACTTCGGTTGGGCTGACCCCTGCGATTATCCCTAATGTGGATAACTCGGGCGCATAATTTTTGGTAGTCGGGACTGCGTTCGCGCTGTCCCGGTCTAATTAATTAATCATTTTATTTATTTCATATTGACTGCAGGTCAATCTATGCGGTCGCTGTTACGCCACTGTTTGTTTACTTGCTTTAGATAGTGTACTATTTAATTATTCTACCTATACATTCAACAGCCGAGTAACATTATACCAGAAAAAAACTATAATAATCCCACCAATGATTTTGTTGACACTTGTGATAATAGTCGGAACACAGACCATAAAATATTAACTTGCACCAAATATGAGGAAATGCTGATGGCGAAATCAAAGCCGAATATATCTCAAAGTTGAAGTAGAATCGTGATGCTTTTATACCTATATCTCTTGGATTAGGCCTGCAATGAAACTGCTTTCTTGTCTGCAGGGATATTAAATTGTGTGTTACTGTTTTAAGGCGTCATTGCTGGAATACCGCGGTAGATATCTCTCGACATAGTCGGTATAAGTGGTCGATGTGATGGTTCCCAGCAGAAGGCGGCGATACCAGCCAGGTGTGTGAATATTTCCTTGCTTGCCTGGTAGATGACGCTTCGATCGCAAGAACGACTAACAAATGTCATTTAAAGGATTTTCTTAGTAATCAGGATGGAATCCTGATAGTGAGTGTTTCAGATTTGAAAGAACCATGGCTAAGAGAAGGGTTGAGACTGTGAGATTGAATTCTTTTGTTTTCTGAAGTGAGTGAAGACTGGGGCATCTCGAAGGCGTTTCGTTTCGGACCAGCCCATATAGCAAAGCAACTTCAATTGTTGGATTGGATTTAAGATCATACTTCACAGGATCATTTCTGTAGTATGTCTTCAATTCTCTCTAGTTCATAACTGGAGTAGATGCAACCACGATGATGAGTTGGGGGCACATCCTTTGAGCGTGAGGCGTGCTATGTGGATTCGAATGGATCCTATGTGCAATCGATGACCGTTCACCACATCCTTCGGGGTGTGGGCTGAGGAGTGTGCGTTCCGAGTGGTTAAGCGGATGAACTTTTCGCGTTTAATTTTTGGTGATAACATTTGGAAGTTTCGTTGGTTTTTCGTGACCTGCAGTGGTATGTTAGCATTGTCGTTGGCTGTTAATACGAGCAAGTTCGTCTAGTGGCCGTCAGATTTTCGTTGTTAGGTATGTGAGTTGGGTGTAGTGGGAGGCTCTTACTACTCCTCAGACTTGTTCCGCTCGACGGTCGCTCTGTCGCTGTCGCTCCTCGTAGCATGTAAAAATAACTGTTTCGTCGCCTTCTCAACTATATTTCCGCAACCAGCTGTACTGATTCTATTAATTAGGTAATTGAAATTTTTTCATTTGATAGTATCACACTGAATCTGTGTACTATTTTTCCAGAAAATTATGTGTGCATCGTTTTTGTTAGATCCCTGGTCAAAGAAGCGAAAAACGTGTTGGTCGGTAGGAAAAGTGTTAATATTAAAGTATCGAAGCAAGATAAGTGCGATAAATAGGTACATTACCGAATTTTTATTTTTAAATTCCGTTGTATAATCGCTACAGTGAAACCAAACGTGAAAGAAAAGTATAATTTTTTAATACTGAATCGTGTTGGATATATCGATTGCTACAGGGTGTACTGCTGCCATCTGTTGTACAGAGAGTAAACTTGAAGCTGCGACGAATGGTCGCTTGCTTAAGTAATGTATATCTGTACGAGAAATCGTGTAATAATCGATTTGAATAGAAATTAGTGGACTGAGTAGTAAGTAATTTGCAAGAAAACATTTCATTGTGTCATTTGAGAAAAACTCTGGAAACATCTGGCCTGTTGATTGGAATTCAGAAAATGCCATCTCAGACCATTTGAGTGCTGTGCTTTAGATACTTATAGAGGTGCAGAAGGATTTCTCGGTATACACATGTAGCAGCTCAACTGGATTTATTCGCATTCTTCACGTTGTCGCCGGCTATTATTGGACCACGCTTTCTACTGGACATCGCCTTTTGGACTCTGTCTTGGATCTTCTGCTGCTTGTGTTTGGACCCCGCCTACTGCCCCTGCACTTCGACTACTGGCCTGTGGAACTCATCTGCATCATCGGACTACGCCTGCCCACTGACCTCGCTTGCCTGCCTGCCGACCTCATTAATCCACGTACTTCGCCTGCCTACGGACTTCTGCTCTCTACCGACCTCGCCAGCCTACGGACTTCTGCTGTCTACCGACCTCACCTGCCCACGGACTTCTACTATCTGCCAACCTCGCCTGCCCACGGACTTCTGCTCTCTACCGACCTCGCCTGCCCACGGACTTCGCCTGCCTACGGACTTCTTCACTCTACCAACCTCGCCTGCCTACGGACTTCCGCTCTCAGCCAAGCCTGCCTGCGGACCTCGCCCGTCTCCAGACCTTCGCTTTCAGCCGCCTTCGCCTGCCCACGGACTACTCCTGCCTGCGGACCTCAGCTTTCTGCCAACCCCACCTGCCCACGGACCTCGCCCGGACACTCCAAAATACGGTAACACCATGGACCCCGTAACCAACCCAACCATTCTTCCACCCACAGTCACCACTAGTCCCCACCTGTACACCATGGCCACATCATCAATTACGACCACAACCACCACTAGCACCATTACTACCTCTTCAACCATCAGCCCTGCCGCATCCGCTGACACTCATCAAAACCTCCCTCAGTTAGTTCAAAAAACCATCACGTAACACCAGCTATCTCCAGGCTGCCAGAAACAAGGCACAACCCTACGGCCCAACCAAAAGTGGCCCACAACCATCATCACAAAATCCTATATCTACCAATGCAACTGCTGAAGAAGATATGGATACCACATTCTTACCTCCCACTACTTCACAAACAATCAGAACATACCTTCTAAAAGGAACATTCCCGGAATACACTAACAGCAAAATCCTCACAAAATTTATCAAACGACATATACCAAATATATCTCTTCATCAGCTCGTTCCCACTAAAAATGGGATGATCATAAAAAGTAACGAACCAGATTTTCCCAAACTCATTAAAACCAAAATTGGACTGCCATCTTTTGGCGACCACGCCACACTAACAACCGTCGACCCACCGCCACCAAAGCAACCAACCCCGCCAAAACGCCCCCTCACACTCTCTGCCGTCATCCGTGGGGTAGACCCATCAATAACGGAAGAAGAAGTAGTCGCTGAGCTCAATTCAAACAGTGAGTTACATGTCAGAAAAGCCCTCCGTATCAAAAACAGTCTAGGACCTACCTACATGGTCAGAATATTCACAGAAGACGTGCCAACCATCGACCAACTGCTAAACAATGGAGCCTTAATCTATCATCAAAAATACAGAGTGGAACCGTCAAAAACCCCTTCCCCTCAACCCACTCGATGTGCACGCTGCCTAAAATATAACGACCTCCTTACCTCTGATTGCAAAAACACCCCTATCTGTCCGCACTGCAAGGAAAACCACTTCCTAAAAACATGTCCGAACCTACAAAAAAACCCAACCTGCAATACCTGTGACCAGAATCATCCCACCTACTCCATGAAATGTAAAGCGAAGCCAGCCCCCACCAAAGCAGAACTTATAGTACCCCTTCGCCCCATCGACCCTCCTACACCTCCCACCAACTCTATACGTCCCACACCAACCATCGAAGACATCCTGCGTTTCATTACCATAACCGTACAAAACCTAAACCCCTTCTCCCGAGACCACATCCTTAAACAAGTTACAATAGCAGCAAAGCAGTCTTTGGAATCCACATAAATGCCACATACTCCCATCACAACGCCCACTTTCAATTTCTCCTACTGGAAACCCTCGTTTAAAACCCTTCTACCCAACACCAGGAAATTCCCAATATGCCTGACAACCATAACATCCTTTTTAGCAACATTCGATCACTCCCCACTAATAAAAACCTCCTCTTACACACCCTCGTCAGACACAATGTACAATGCTTCCTCCTCAACGAAACCTTCCTCCAACCCCGCCACCACATCCACATGTCCCCCTATCAACTGATCGGCACCGATAATCCTACACCCATAGCCCGCGGAGGCGTGGCCATTGGCTACAAAAATAACATACCTACCAAAATACACCCACCCCTCAATCACCTTTCCGAACACACAATAGCCACAGTTTTTCTTAAAGCCCTCATCGTTACCCTCATTACCATATATATTCGACCCGGCGTTCCACTTCCATTAAATTTTATTTCATACATCGACCAACATTTCAGATCATACATCATAATGGCCGACATCAACGTCCACAGCCGTACTCAACATGAACTCCACCTTTTCCACAACACCCTCACCGCCATGAGAGGTGGCATCATCCATATCCCATCACCCACTCGTCCAGAATCTAACACCACTCCGGATATAATCATAGCCTCCCCCAATATTCAAACCCGCGCCACCCTACAAGTCCTCGACCCCATCGGCAGCGATCACGTCCCACTCATGCTCTCTATTCAATACAGTACCCCCCATACTCCACAACCACCCACCCAAACACCCCGATACATCCAAAACTACAGTAAAGCCAATTGGAAAAATTACAGAAATCACATCGACGAAAAGATTAAGACGGACAACCCAAACATCACTGACGCTGACAGCTTACTCAAAACCGCAGACTACCTCCAACTAATCATTACCGAAGCTACCGACTCTCATATCCCCTTGACCCCCATTACCCCACACAAACCAGCACTACCTAGCCGAGCCCTCCAACTTCTCCACGAGTCCCGCCGCCTCTTCCGCTCCTATCTAAGAACCCGCGACCGCCAGTTCCTCACCCTTCACCGCCAGCTCCAAAGAACCGTCCGAAACTACATCACCGCCCATAAACGCCGCACCTGGAGGGACACCTGCAATCAACTAAACCAAAAATACTTACAGAACTCTTCACAGTATTGGTCCGCCTTTCGTCGTATAACCGGTCAAAAACCCACCCCTAACTACCCACTCCTCCATAACAACCTTCCAGTCCCCGACAACACCCAAAAAGCCAACATCTTCGCCGAAATGCTCCAGAAAATACATACTGTACCTCAAGATCCTCATTTCGATTACACAGACTCCTCCACAATAGAACAGCGTGCCAGCACTTCAACACCTCCCCTGAAACCCGATTACAACTACGTCCATACCGTCAGCCGCACTGGGCTTAACGCCCCCATCACTACTAATGAAATCCTAACTATCCTCAGCACCAAGAAAAATACCGCCCCTGGACCCGACTCGATCACATACAGGCACATAAAAGAATCACCCCAATCCTTCCACCATCTCCTAGCACACCTCTACACAAACATCCTCTATTCTGGCATTTACCCTCCTAAATGGAAAACATCAAAAATCCTCATGTTCCCTAAACCCGACAAACCCAGGACCGACCCTAATTCATATCGCCCCATCAGCCTCACCTCCGTCTTCAGTAAAGTTTTTGAAACCATTCTAACACGCCGCATGCACAAACACCTATCCCAACACTCTCTCCTATCCCCAGCCCAGTGCGGCTTCCGCCCCAAACTGTCTACCCAGGACCAACTGCTTAAACTTCTACACCTCCTAACCTCGCACATCAATACTCATAGATCCGCTATTCTCATCCTCTTAGATATCGAAAAAGCCTTTGACCGTGTCTGGCACGCAGGACTTATCTTCAAACTGCAAACCTTCGCCTTTCCAACCACTTATATCCGCACCATAGCCTCCTTCTTAACAAACCGAACCTCATTTGTAGCCATCAGTAATTACTTCTCCCGAATTTTCTCCCCAACCGCAGGCGTCCCCCAAGGATCTGTTCTCTCACCTCTCCTATATATCCTGTACATCACCGACCTACCCATACCCGCACCCCCTACATACATCCTAAATTACGCAGACGACACAGCATATCTCGCCACACATAAATCCCTACAGCAAGCAGAAAGAGACCTACAGAGACAACTCGAAAAACTCACCAAATGGTGTAATCGCTGGAGACTCAAAATAAACCCCAACAAAACACAGGCAATAATCATTGGAAAAACCAGCAGGAAATACCGCCTAGCAGATTTCAACATCACTATATACAATCAACGCCTCCAGCTCACACCAACAGTAAAATACCTTGGCATCACTCTGGACAGACACTTGACCTGGACACCCCACCTGAAAACCGTCATTACAAAACCAAAGACCAGACTTAATTTACTTAAGCAACTGACCGGCACCTCCTGGGGACTGAACCCTAAAGTTATCACCAGCACATATAAAGCCTTCCTCCGCCCCATTTTAACATATGGCCACCTCTCATGGATATCCGCCCCAGATCGATACTACAATAGACTCCAGATAATTGAACGCCACGCCCTCCGCATAGCCTACAGAATCAGATTACCGTCCCCAACTCAACTCCTTTACAACCAAATAAAATTACCACACATCCATATCCACCTTGAATCCCTCCGAATCAAATACTCCATCAATAGTTATCAATATAAAAATCTCATAACCTACAACCTACTCATACAGCAACACCACCTTCCCACATCCTTCAAACAGATCCCACCCACCCTTCACCTCCAAAATATTCTCTACCTTACCGACCACACCAACCAACCACCACCGATCCCCCACGATAAAATAAGCAAGAAAATCTACCCAACCCTAACCACATAGCACAGCAGATAATAAAATAAAAATGAGTGCATAAAACCACCGCAAAATCAACAATTAACCATTAAGCAACTAAAAAACTAGTTCACTGTAAAACACAAAGAGCTGTAATTTAAAGAAACCAATATTACAATTGTAAAATTGTTCAAATATTAATATTAAGAAACCAATATGTAAAAATTGTAAACCATAGGCTGAAGAGCACGAAATGTGTGCTGGCAGCCCGCCTTCCCTCCCCTCGGGGAGGAAGGAATGAAATGACGAATAAATACATACAACATTTCTCGGTATACTTACCTGGCGTAGGGGTTACCGTGATCATGAAGGCGGTTCCTCCAGGGTGAGGCTCTTCCATTGCACTTCGGTTGGGCTGACCCCTGCGATTATCCCTAATGTGGATAACTCGGGCGCATAATTTTTGGTAGTCGGGACTGCGTTCGCGCTGTCCCGGTCTAATTAATTAATCATTTTATTTATTTCATATTGACTGCAGGTCAATCTATGCGGTCGCTGTTACGCCACTGTTTGTTTACTTGCTTTAGATAGTGTACTATTTAATTATTCTACCTATACATTCAACAGCCGAGTAACATTATACCAGAAAAAAACTATAATAATCCCACCAATGATTTTGTTGACACTTGTGATAATAGTCGGAACACAGACCATAAAATATTAACTTGCACCAAATATGAGGAAATGCTGATGGCGAAATCAAAGCCGAATATATCTCAAAGTTGAAGTAGAATCGTGATGCTTTTATACCTATATCTCTTGGATTAGGCCTGCAATGAAACTGCTTTCTTGTCTGCAGGGATATAAATTGTGTGTTACTGTTTTAAGGCGTCATTGCTGGAATACCGCGGTAGATATCTCTCGACATAGTCGGTATAAGTGGTCTATGTGATGGTTCCCAGCAGAAGGCGGCGATACCAGCCAGGTGTGTGAATATTTCCTTGCTTGCCTGGTAGATGACGCTTCGGTCGCAAGAACGACTAACAAATGTCATTTAAAGGATTTTCTTAGTAATCAGGATGGAATCCTGATAGTGAGTGTTTCAGATTTGAAAGAACCATGGCTAAGAGAAGGGTTGAGACTGTGAGATTGAATTCTTTTGTTTTCTGAAGTGAGTGAAGACTGGGGCATCTCGAAGGCGTTTCGTTTCGGACCAGCCCATATAGCAAAGCAACTTCAATTGTTGGATTGCCCATCATCATCATCATCCGTCAACTATCTGAGCAAAGCTCATAATATCTTTCGTGAGCCAGGATACCCTATGTCACGTGTCTGGTTTGCTTTTTCTGACTTGGCTTGCTGTAAATGTCATGAGGTTGTATTGGAGTCTAATTTGTAGACAGTCTTGGAATGAGGACGGTGATTAGGCTGGACGGGTCCCTCCTCCGTGGCTGGTGCTGCCTCCCCCTCCTGGGATGGCGTGGGCGACGTTGGTGTTACAATTGTTGTCTCTGCGTCGTCCCTGCTGGGGCTGGTTGGTGTAAGACTCTCAGCAACCTGTGGGACAGGTGCCTTCGTCTCGGTCTCGGGGGCTGGCAGCAGCTCTGAAGTGGCGGGAGTCTTGCTTCCTGCCACCTGCCAGCCCTCAGTCGCTGAAATCTGTTGCCTTCTGCGGTGTCGCTTCAATTTTCCGTTGAGTTTTCGAAAGAACTTCTTTGCACAGAAGTCCTTTGCGAAAACTAGTGGCATTGATGCCAAAACCTCAGGGCGCTTGCGTCCTTTGGCCTCAGCATCGTCGTGTATCACGCTGACCTCCTCGTGGTTGTCCCCTGAGCACATTAGTACCCCATAGAAGACTTTGGGGTCAGCTGGCAAGGACCAGCCATACTTTAGGCCGGCGTGTATGACCCAAAGCGACCATGAAGTGAACTCGTGCTTCTCTTGCAGTTTCCTGAAGTGGCTTGGTTCCAGGCGTCCAGCCAAGTGCTTCAGGTGGACACGATGTACCAAGTCGTCGCGTTCGCTTCGCCCCTCCAAGTAGAGTTCGTCGCTCTCCGCCGCTTCTTCGACAGCCGACAAGCAGGCGTCACTCGCAGCTTCAGTCATGGTGGGCCTGCGTCTCGACAGTGAGTCTCAGTGTCTGTAGCAGCAGCAGCAGCAGCGTCATCTGGCGCAGATTTCCTGCAGTGCAGTTGCAGTTCCAGGGGGTTCCCTTTTCCTGTTGTCCTGTTGTGGGATTCTTGGACTAACTTCTGACTTAGTCTTTGAATTTGAAATTGTCGTCTGGTTGGGCAAAGCCCATCTGCCTTTCTTTAGCCAGGGTTACAAAAATATCTAAGTCTAATTTCTAAGTCTAACATCTAAATCTACTGTTTTTTGATTTTTGAACTTTTGTGATTTTTTAACTAAAACTAAGGGGGGGGGGGTTATATACATTGACATATTTACATGGGAACCTAGATATAAGCATTTAAGCCTACCTAAGCTAATGGTGGGTTTTGACTTATGATGGCCTACTTAAATCTATTGGGGGTCATAAGATATATACAGGGCCTACATTTACGGTGTGGGGCCTATTTACAGCTAGTGGTGGACTTGGGGTTTTGGAGGAGTGGTCTAAAAAGTTTTAAACTGCCTCGTCAGTGTCAGCCTGGGTCGTTTGACCTGGCGCATTTCGTCTGATTCGTCACCTATATCAGAAATTAATTTATGTTTGGATGCAGAACATTTCTGGAAAAATATTTCTGATTTTGCCTTTATTGTGTCACCTAGGGGTGGAAAACAGAGAGATCGCCTGATTTCCCGGTTTCTGACGTACCTCGGAGCATCCGAGATGACGCGCAGCGCTCTGTTTTCCAGTGCTTGCAATTTGTTTACATGACAGTCGGCCGCCATGCTCCATATTTCCGAACCGTACAGGAATGTAGGCTGGATTATCGCACGGTAAAGGAGGAGTTTTGTCTCCGTGGATAGACCGTCGCCTCTCAGCAGGGGGTAGAGGCCGGCTAGTTTCGCTCTTGATCTGTTTTTTACTTCGGCTACATGTTTACCCCACGTGAGCCTTCTGTCTAGTCGCAGCCCCAAGTATTTTGTGGATTGGATTGCCCATTTGACTCCGGCCGAGTAGCATCGCGCCGTAGCGGACGTCATATTGAGCCAACTTCAGACGAACACCATGCCGCCGAAGGCTGCAGTCAGGAGGAAGACGTCTGATAAGCTGGTCGAATGTGGAAACCTTGATGCCATGGCACTTGCTGCTACGAGGAATCCACCGTCGTTCTGGCCAACAGCGCCGCCACCATTTGTGTCGGCGGTACCGGAATCGCCGGCGTCACCTGACGCTGACATTCCGATGGTGTCTGACCTGTGCCCAATGGACACAGTGGACACCGCCGCAGACGAGGAGGCCAAGGAGAAGGCACCAGTGCCGCCGATCCTCGCCAGCTACGCACGCTGCTGGCCAACAAAGCAGGGTGTTAATATCCTTCTCTCCTGCCCTCTGGACTTTAAGGCAGTGTCCAAGATGCTACAGGAAGGATCCATCACCCTCAAAGTCACGCTTCCTGATCAAACCAAGCCGCCTTCAGATCAAGAAAAAGCAAAGACTGTCCACAACAAGCAGACAACCAAGCAGAGGCCGTCTACCCGCAAGCTCACGCAGTGCTACAATTGTCAAAAATTTTGGCATTGTGCACGCGAGTGCACGAACCCACTTCGGTGTGTTCGTTGCGGGCGCGGTCATCGCGCGGCGGATTGCAACCTGCGCCGCGAAGACGCCATCTGCTGCAATTGCGGCCGCAATCACGCGGCAGCATACCAGGGATGCAGTGCCTGGCAGCAGCGTCATCTAATGTAGCGTAGCTACGTTGTTGTTGACAGCTCCAGGATGGTTCCTTCTGCTCTTGTCGCTGGTAGGGTTTTTGACATGGCTTTTTGTAGTAGTCATGTTTTGTGTCATTTTCTGGTTTGGGCAAGCCCATCTGTCCTTCTTAAGCCGGGATTCCTAGTTAACTGTTTAAATCTGATTCTAAGTTATCCTAAATCTATTTGTTTTTTGTTCTAAGCCTAGTGGGGGGTTATGTACATAGGAATATGGAATGCCAACGGCATCTCCAATAAGAAACTAGAATTATTAAATTACTTGGACAGTAATGACATCGACATAGCCCTCATAGGAGAAACCCACCTAAACCCCGGAAACGACTTTAGGATGAGGAACTATGTTGTGACTCGTACTGACCGACAGACGCAAGGAGGAGGCACTGCTGTCCTGGTCAAAAACAGGCTGGTCCACAGAGACCTTCCTGAAGCACAAACCGGTGACCTGGAGCACACTGCTGTCGAACTTGTATTAAACGGGGAACCTCTCCAACTAGTCGCAGTCTATAACCCACCAAGTAAGGAACTGAAACAAGAAAACGTGCAAGTACTGTTAGATAGGAATGAAACAGTAATACTAGGTGGTGACTTGAATGCCAAGAGCCAGATCTGGCATAGTAGACTTACCAATCGGAACGGAAGGGGGCTACTTAGGGTGCTGCACGCCAACAGAAACGTTGAAGTGTTAGCGCCCGACGTTCCAACCCACTTCCCGAATACGGCAGGGCATCAACCGGATGTCCTGGACGTATTCGTTGTGAAAGGACTGAGCTGGCAAAGGGAAATATCAACCCAATGTGAGCTCAGCTCTGATCACAATCCGATTCTTCTGTCAGTCAAGCTACAAGAACCACAGCGTCCGAAAATCTTCACAAGCTTCCAGACAAACTGGGATCACTACAGAGACGATGTCATTCTGCACCTCAAGGACATACCAACTCTTGACTCAACACAAAAAGTGGATGAGGCTGTGTCCTATTTCACCGCAGTAGTGCACGAATGCACTAAACAATCGACGACTAAAACAACAAGGACATTTGAAAAGCCAAAGATCCCAGAACATATACAAAATTTAATCAAGCTTAAAAACCGAGTCCGCAAGAGGTGGCAGAAATGGCGAGACCCGACTGACAGAAGGATGGTCAACCATCTAGTAGATGAAATCAGAGAGAATCTGAAAATTCACAGACATCAAGACTGGCAAAACAAAATCGCAACAGTACAAAACAACAACAAAAAGATATGGGCACTTGCGAAGTCAGTCAGCAAAACATCTCAACCTATTCGGCCTCTTCGTGGCCCGCAAGGGCTTGTGTACGACCCTGCTGGGAAGGCACAGCTCCTTGCGGACACGCTAGAGACCCACTTTAAACCAAATGAAATAGCTGACGATGTAAGCGAATCTCACAAAGAACATGTTCTGAGTGTAGTAAACCGCTTGATCCACATCGGACCGCAGAACTTTGTGCAAAAAACAAATGACGAGGAGGTGGAGTCTATCGTAAAAGGCCTGAAAACCAGGAAGGCCGCCGGGTACGACAAGATTTCCGCCCTCCAAGTCAAAAATCTGCCTCCACAAGCCATTAGATACCTAACGACAATTTACAATGCATGCCTGAGTCTGAGTTACTTTCCGACGGCCTGGAAAATAGCGAAAGTGGTAGCAATACCCAAACCAAACAAGAGTAAGATAATGCCGGGAAACTACAGACCGATCTCACTACTACCAATATTAGGAAAAATTTTCGAAGGAGTTATACTAACCAGACTGAACAACTTCACAGAAACCAATAATATCATCGTACCACAACAATTCGGTTTCAGAAGAGAACACAGTACTGTACAGCAATGTGCAAGGCTTGTGGAGCATATCTGCAAAGAAAAGCAGGCAGGAAGTGGTACTGTTGCGATACTTATTGACATAGAGAAAGCTTTCGACAGAGTTTGGCACGAGGGCCTACTCTACAAACTTCATCAGCTTAACATGCCAGACAATATGATACATCTACTGCATTCCTATCTAACCAACAGAAAATTTTTCGTGTGCCATGAACAGGAAAATAGCTCACTAAAAGAAATAGAAGCTGGAGTCCCACAAGGGAGCAGAATTGCACCACCACTGTTCACCATATATGCAAACGATAGTCCACAGACAACAGAAAGCAAAATTTCCTTTTACGCTGACGACACCAACATATATGCAAGCAACAGAAACCTGAAGTACGCCATAGGGAAAGTGCAAAGGCACTTAGAAAAACTAACCCAGTGGTGCAACTTATGGCGTATCAAAATTAACGAATCCAAATGCCAACCAATTATATTCTCAACAAAAATCAAAATTCCCGACATCAAGCTACACATAAAAGAACTAGAACTAAACTGGGTCGATCAAGTGAAGTACTTGGGACTGCGACTAGACAAAAGACTCACGTGGAGTAAGCACATAGCTGACGTGAAGAACAAATCGCGAGCAAAACTAGCCGGCCTCTACCCCTTACTAAGAGGCGACGGTCTATCCACGGCGACAAAACTCCTCCTTTACCGTGCGATAATCCAGCCCACCTTCCTATATGGGTCAGAAATATGGAGCATGGCGGCCGACTGTCATGTTAAAAAGTTGCAAGCACTGGAAAACAGAGCGCTGCGAATAATCTCAGACGCACCTAGATATCTGAATAACAGGGAAATCAGAAGGGCTCTCTGTTTTCCAACCCTGGCAGTGCCTGGAAGACCGAGCGCAGCAAGAAGGACCCACCACGGCAGCGCCAAGGGCTCAATAAGAGGGCCGCTGCGGGTGATCACCACACCGGTGCCCACCACACCGGTGCCCCCGGCACCAGCAAGGTCACACAGTCGTCAGCGTCGACGAGCAGCGCCAGTTGCGCGCCGACGGCTGCCCAGAAGAAACCACGCCTTCAAGAAAAGAAGAAACACACGGGAGAGACAAGGCACGGAGGGGAGGCCTGCTGTCAACACACCTGCGTTGGGCAGGATGACCGACTGCAGACTCTCTTCCACCTCCTTACAGAGCTACTCACGCGACTCCCGCTAAGGGAAGTCGTACCAGCAGCCATGACTCCCACCTGAGGCCCTACCACCATGCGCGAGGACCACCGGTCACCGCCATATGAAGATTTATCTTCAGCCAAAAAATGCCGACAAACCGACAGTTAAGACCAACACCGTCACCAAAGAAAGAGGAGTAAATGCCGAAAGGCAACACACTCCAACATACTCTGCTCCAATGGCTGGAGCATGACTGACTGTTGGATTTAAGATCATACTTCACAGGATCATTTCTGTAGTATGTCTTCAATTCTCTCTAGTTCATAACTGGAGTAGATGCAACCACGATGATGAGTTGGGGGCACATCCTTTGAGCGTGAGGCGTGCTATGTGGATTCGAATGGATCCTATGTGCAATCGATGACCGTTCACCACATCCTTCGGGGTGTGGGCTGAGGAGTGTGCGTTCCGAGTGGTTAAGCGGATGAACTTTTCGCGTTTAATTTTTGGTGATAACATTTGGAAGTTTCGTTGGTTTTTCGTGACCTGCAGTGGTATGTTAGCATTGTCGTTGGCTGTTAATACGAAGCAAGTTCGTCTAGCTGGCCGTCAGATTTTCGTTGTTAGGATATGCTGAGTTGGGTGTAGTGGGAGGCTCTTACTACTCCTCAGACTTGTTCCGCTCGACGGTCGCTCTGTCGCTGTCGCTCCTCGTAGCATGTAAAAATAACTGTTTCGTCGCCTTCTCAACTATATTTCCGCAACCAGCTGTACTGATTCTATTAATTAGGTAATTGAAATTTTTTTCATTTGATAGTATCACACTGAATCTGTGTACTATTTTTCCAGAAAATTATGTGTGCATCGTTTTTGTTAGATCCCTGGTCAAAGAAGCGAAAAACGTGTTGGTCGGTAGGAAAAGTGTTAATATTAAAGTATCGAAGCAAGATAAGTGCGATAAATAGGTACATTACCGAATTTTTATTTTTAAATTCCGTTGTATAATCGCTACAGTGAAACCAAACGTGAAAGAAAAGTATAATTTTTAAATACTGAATCGTGTTGGATATATCGATTGCTACAGGGTGTACTGCTGCCATCTGTTGTACAGAGAGTAAACTTGAAGCTGCGACGAATGGTCGCTTGCTTAAGTAATGTATATCTGTACGAGAAATCGTGTAATAATCGATTTGAATAGAAATTAGTGGACTGAGTAGTAAGTAATTTGCAAGAAAACTTTTCATTGTGTCATTTGAGAAAAACTCTGGAAACATCTGGCCTGTTGATTGGAATTCAGAAAATGCCATCTCAGACCATTTGAGTGCTGTGCTTTAGATACTTATAGAGGTGCAGAAGGATTTCTCGGTCATGTAGCAGCTCAACCTGGATTCGTACGCTCACTTCAAGTTGTCGCCGCCTACTGGATTTGGACTACGCTTTTCACCGGACTTCGCATTTTGGACTATCTCTCTGGAACTTGGCCTGCTCGTTTTTCGGACATCACCTGCCTGCCTACGGACTACGCCTGCCTGCTTTTCGGATTACTGCTTGCCTGCCGTCGGACTGCTGCCTGCCTGCCGTCGGACTGGTGCCTGCCTGCCGTCGGACTGCTGCCTGCCTGCCGTCGGACTGCTGCCTGCCTGCCGTCGGACTGCTGCCTGCCTGCCATCGGACTGCTGCCTGCCTGCCATCGGACTACTGCCTGCCTGCCTGGACATCGCCTGCCTTGTTGGACATCACCTTCCTGCCGGCTCCTGGACGTCGCCTGCTGCCGGGCTTCGCCTGGCTGCCCTCTTGGCCGCCTGCCTGCCTGCCAGGCAGCCTTCCTGCCTGCCTGCCTGCTCGCCCGTCTGCTTTCCTCAACCGGACCTCGCGTACCTGGCCCCATCTGACGCCCACTGGATTTCACCATGCAAGACAACACACAAGACAACTTCGCCGCTGCAGGGGACCTCCAACAGCCCTCGCCGTCAACAACGCCGTCGTCTTCGCAGCCTACCGGTATGCATGTTCTTCCACCTGTTGTTACAAAACCATCCTACAGCAAAATACTGACCTGTACTGACTATAGGGCCAAACCTTATCCCACTGCGAAACCAACCAACCCTCAGACATCCACAGCAACCGATGAACGCCATGCCCAAAACACCATCTTCAGCCAACAGCTAATGGATACTTCCATCGACAATACCGCTATCTCTCTTCAACAATCCCCAACCACTTACAGCTTCTTACTAAAAAACTGTGACCCCAAATTTCTATCCGCCAAAACACTAGCTTGCCACATCAGAAAGTATCTACCCAGCTCAACCATAACTCAAATCATCCCAACTAAGGAAGGCATGATTATCAAAAGCCTTGATCCTAACCTACGAACGTCCCTAATCACAAAAGTAGGTCCAACAACATTCGGCGAAAACGCCACAATTTCAACCCTTAATTCCAGACAAAACAAACAGCCTCAACCACCTAGACGCCCACCTACTCTGACAGTAGTCATTAGGGGAGTTGACCCCTCAATTTCTGACACTGAGGTGGAAGAAGAGCTCAAACTAAATTCTGATCTTTCAATAAGGAAAGTACTAAGAATCCGCAACAACCAGGGCCCAACCTATATGGTTAGAGTGTTTACCGAATGCCCAACCACAGTAGACACCCTAATATCCCAGGGGGCAATAATATACTACCAACGCCATCGTGTTGAACCATCAAAGTCAACACCACCTCAACCCATCCGCTGTCAAAAATGCTTACAATATAATGACCATGCCACACAAGATTGCCGGAACCAACCAATCTGCCCACACTGCAAGGCAAACCACTTGCACAAAGACTGTCCCAACTTACAAACCCCACCAATCTGCAACACCTGTAATTTAAATCACCCTGCCTACTCCCTAAAGTGCAAAGCTAAACCTCCTGCACAAAAACCAGAGTTGACTGTACCTATTAGACCTATCGATCCTCCCACTCCACCATCAAACTCCATCCGCCCCCCACCTACAATCGAAGATATCGTTCGTTTCACAACGGTAGTTCTTCAAAACATTCATCCCTTCAGCCGCCAATATACCCTCCAGCAAATAATCCTAGCCGCCCGAAATATCTTCCACGTTAATGTCACAGCCACTTACTCCCAAAACAGCGCCCATTTCCATTTCCAACCAACCACAGAAACACTCGTATAAACCACACACACACACACACACACACACACACACACACACACACACACACACACACACACACACACACAAACATGGACACTAACACATATAACATTATTTACAACAACATCCGCTCACTAAAAGCTAATAAAATCCTATTCCAAAACCTTTTACAAACATACAATATATCCGCTTTCGCCTTAAATGAAACCTTCCTTCAACCCAACCACCATATCCGACTTGCCCCTTTTGAACTGATCAGAGCAGACAACCCCATACCAATCGCTCGAGGCGGAGTTGCTATTGGACACCATCGCAGCATTGCAGCAAATGTACTTCCACCTCTAAACATCCCCAACGAACACTTAATAGCCACAGTTTTCCTCCCATACTTGACAGTCACCCTCGCAACCATATACATTCGCCCAAATGAACCCCTCCCCTACAACTTTTTACAGTTTATTGATAATACGTTCAGCAACTATCTAATAATGGCCGATCTTAATGTCCACTCCCGAACTGACCGTGAGAAAAGGAGGCTACGTGACTATATTGACACCTTACGCGGACATGACATAGACATACCACAACCGACACGACCAGTCTCCAATACAACTCCCGATATCATAATAGCATCCCCTTCCCTCCTTAGGCGCACCAGTGTCACAGTCCTCGATCCCATCGGTAGCGACCACCTACCAGTTCTCCTCAAAATTACGTACAACACGCCGCAACGCAGAAAACATTTTGATCCATCGCAAACCCGGAAAATTCAAGACTACAACAAAGCTAACTGGACGGAATACAGACGACATATTGACGACGCTTTGAAAAACTTCCATCCTGACTTCCAACACGCTGACGATGTGACCAATACCGCTGACTTCCTCCAAGACACACTGACATCCGCAATCTCGACACACATACCTCTAAAATTTGCAAATCCATTTAAACCGGCTCTCCCTCCCCATGCAGTCCTACTCCTCAAAGAATCCCGCCGCCTCTACAGAACTTTCCTTGCCACACGTGACCGGGATGCACTCACTCGACACAGACAACTTCAGCGACAAGTACGTAACTACCTTACAGCAAGAAAAAGACTCGACTGGCGAACTACTTGCGACAGACTTAACTCCACAATGACCACTAATTCAGGACAGTATTGGAATGCCCTCAACCGACTAACAGGAACCAAAACTGCAACTACCTATCCTATCATTCGCAATAACCATCCCTTACCCGATGACGAATCCAAAGCCAATCTTTTCGCCACCCACCTTGAATTAACCTTCTCCAGCCCATTAGAACCGCACTTCAACTACGAGATGACGGCCGACATACACGAACGAACCGACACCAACCAACCCCCCCTATCCCCAGACATTCAATACTACCAAACCACAGCACGACATGACCTAAACTCACCCATAACACCAGACGATATTCAACAGGTTCTAAAAAAGAAACGCAATACTGCTCCCGGTCACGACTCTATCACCTACCGCCATCTAAAAGAATGTCCACCTTCCTTCCTAAAAATCCTATCTCTCCTTTTCACAGTCATCCTATATACTGGCATATACCCCGAAAAATGGAAAATATCCAAAATCCTACTATTCCCTAAACCTAATAAACCTAAATCCGATCCTTCCTCTTACCGTCCCATCAGTCTTACCTCAGTATTCAGTAAAGTCTTCGAAACCATTCTAACACACCGCATCCATAGACATCTTCAACAGTTCCTCCCACTCCCATCCACCCAAGCCGGTTTTCGACCAAATTACTCCGTAGACGACCAGCTTCTCCACCTGACACAACTTGTGACGAAACATCTTAATAAGAAGAAATCGGCCATCTTCATCTCATTAGACGTGGAGAAAGCTTTTGACAAATTATGGCACGCCGGATTATTATTCAAATTACAGTTATACGCGCTACCGATATCCTACGTCCGCCTTATAGCTTCCTTCCTTACTAACCGTCAAGCCTACGTCATTATTAACAACTCCCGCTCCAGATACTTTACTCCTACCGCTGGTGTGCCTCAAGGCTCCGTCCTCTCCCCACTCCTCTTCCTATTATACACCGCCGACATTCCTCAACCCCTACCACCTCTATACCTTCTGCAATTTGCCGATGACACAGCCTACCTTGCCTGCTACAATACCCTTAGACAATCCGCCGAAGCACTTCAAAAACATCTGGATAAATTCATAGAATGGTGCAACAAATGGAGACTGGTAATAAACCCACAAAAGACTCAAGCTATAATTTTTGGACGATCCACCAGACGATTTGAACAGGACGACTTTAACATTCGAATTTACGGAAAACGCATAAACCTGACAAAAACAGTTAAATACCTGGGACTGACGCTAGACCGCCAACTGACATGGTCCGCCCACCTAAAGACGATTACTGACAAAGCAAAATCACGACTTAATTTGATAAAGAGACTGACAGGCTATAGGTGGGGACTAGACACTAAAACAATTCTACATACATACAAAGCTTTAATCAGACCGATCTTAACATACGCCTGCACCGCCTGGATTTCCGCCCGCCCAGCCTACTACAAAGCCCTACAAATCGCCGAACGCCACGCACTCCGCCTCGCCTACAGAATCCGCCTACCCTTTCCTAACCATTCCCTGTATGACAGAATCACCTTCCCACACCTCCTCCTCTTCCTTGAACGCCTCAGAACCTCCTTCACCGCACGCCGAAACAACACACACAACCCGCTCTCTACACCACACATTACAACACCCGACACTATAAAACCGTACTACAAACATGTTCCACCAGCACTCCACCTACACGCCTTGCATATTTTAAACAACAGGAATTTTAACCGCCTCCCAATACCCCACCAACACATCCGACCTGACATCTATCCATCTCATCAAACCTAATAAACAAATCCAAATACTAATGATTTCAACAGCACGAAACCAATATCAATATAACTGGCAATCTTCTCATTATATTAATGTAACAAGCATGTAAATATTATATACAAGAAGCACCAAAAATGTAATAATATAAAATTTCATATACTACCTACTGATTGTAATATATACCTATTAAGTAAATACAAAATGTTGTGTAAAATAAGACAAAATAATGTAAACAAAGAGAAAGAAAGATAATTAACTATATAATAAGCAAACCATGTAATAAAAAATGTAGGCTGAAGAGCGGGCGTAACCCGCTGCCAGCCCAGCCCCCACGGGGGAAGTGAAATAACAAATAAAGAAAAAAAAAAAAAAAAGAAGGATTTCTCGGTCGTAGATACTAGGAGGGGAGAATAGTGATCGCAGTATTATCGTGTGCTATTCTGCTACATAGGGAAATTATACTGGTGACGAGGAAGCAAGGATATATTGGACATCGTTTGGACTACTCTTTAGGACCAGTGTATTGTGACTTGTTGACGATCCGGCATACTGTGGAACCCGGGAATACCTAACGGTGACAACAAGGGTTTCACTGGTAAGCCTCGCGGACTGACTTTAACGGCAACGAACAGGCTAAGGACTAACGATGCAGAGAGAAGGACTACGCGACAGCACAGACACCCCACCCGGGACGGAATCTGAAGAAAATGAAGAAGACTGGGAAATGGACTCAGAAGACACAAACGAACCCGATAAAAAGTACAACGAAAACAGTGGAAAACCACAACAGTTTATGAAAAGGAAGGAACCAACAATGCACAACAAAACGAGGAAGCGCCCTTCGAGTTTCCAAGAAAAGGAGCAAGTGCGCCCGTCAAGCAGTACACCAAAAGTACAGAGCAAACCACACACAGGTGGCAGTAAGTAATCGATACAGCGCGCTAGCAGAAGAGGCCACAAAGGATACCGAAGACATGGAAACAAACACTGAGATACCAGAAGGGAAAGAAAAACCGGCTAACGAGGATAGATTTCCTCCCGTCGTAATATACGAAACAAGAAATTTCATAAAGATGAACCAGACCATCAAAGAATACCTAACAGGGAATCTGAAAGTTGTGTATCGAGGCAACAGCCTCAAATATTTCGTCGAAAACAAGGAAGACTATCTAGCCCTGATAGCATTTTTCAACAAAAACAACATTAGCTATTATAGCCACCAACTACCACAGGAGAGGCTCCTTAAGGTGGTCATAAAAGGCCTACCACCTACAATACTAACAAACGAAATAGCAGACGACCTCACGGACAAAGGATATCTAGTAAATGCAGTTCACCAGTTCAAAAGAAGGAACCCGGAGACGAGAGACTTAATTCCACTGGCAACCTACTCAGTCACGCTGGAAAACGATCCAAGTTCCGAAAAAATCTACAACGAACGTTCGATATTGTACACCAGAGTCCAGATTGAGCGATATCGCCAGCAACAAGGACCTCTGCAGTGCACAAGGTGTCAAAGACACGGACACACCTCTAACTACTGTCATCTACCCAGTAGATGCGTGAAATGCGCAAGCCCACATCTAACCAAGGAATGCACACTTCCCAAAACAGAGCGCGCAACATGTGTGAATTGCGGAGGGGACCACGCGGCGTCTTGGCGTGGATGCAAAGCCTACCAAGACCTGCTGAGACCACCACGCCCGAGTGACCGGAAAAGAGACAAAGAAGACAGCAAGGAAAACGAAAGGAAAAACAAAACGGTACACCCGGGCGGAACCCATTCAGGTCCAACACAAAACCGAACATACTCACAAGCCCTGTCAGGGCACAAAAATCCAAACAGGCAAGAGCAGAGAAAACGGCAAGGGGAGCAGACAACTGAAAGCGAAGGCGCACAGGAAGAACTAACAGAAATAGCTACTACCTTCGGGTCTGAATTAAAAAAGATCTTCAGCACACTAAAAAAACAATGAAAAAGGTGAAAACAGCGAGAGGGAGATGGAACAAAATCCTTGCCCTCGTCGAAGGAGTAATATCATTAATAAACTAATGGCGCAAGCACAACTACAAGACCTGAAAATCGCAACATGGAATGCCAACGGAATAAAAGACAAAAGGATTGAACTACTCGAATTCATAAACAGGGAAAAGGTGGACATAGTCCTTCTCAGTGAAACATTCCTAAAGCAAGCAGACAAATTCAGACTCCCAGGGTTTCAGACCTATCGCACCGACAGGCAAGGGCAGAGAGGCGGCAGCACCGCAATCGCTGTACGAAACAACATAACCCACGAAATAGTGAGTGTACCACAGACGCTGGACATGGAGGCTACAGCCATTCGAATCCACTGCAAGGAGGGGCACATTGTCATAATCGGAGCATATCTCTCACCGAGTAGAACACTATACGAATTCGATATCGACCAACTACTCGCAACTGGAAACAAAGTAATCATCGGAGGCGATCTGAACTCAAAACATAACAGCTGGAACTCAAGAACAAACAACACGAGGGGTGAGCAACTCTTCGATCTCTTGGAACAGAGAAACATCGAAGTCTTGGGACCAACAGAGGCCACGCACATCCCGCACAACGCTAGACATCGACCAGACGTTATAGACATCTTTCTGGCAAAAATGTAAACGGATCAAAGGAAGCAAAAACTAAAAACGAGCTATCCTCCGACCATTTACCAGTAATTCTGAAGATAGAGAAGTGGATCCCTCCCCACATGAAGCCAAAAATACAGAAACAAACAGACTGGAACAGATTTACTAGAGCAGTGCACAGTAAAATCAAACCAAATTATAACGTCTCAACTGCAAACAAAGTAGATAACGCTATAGAGCACTTCAACAAAGCGATACATGAAACAGACAAAAGAGCCAGCATTACGACAGTATACCCAAACTATCGACAAACAGAGCTCCCCGCCTTACTGGAGGACCTACGCTAATTGCGTAACCGCTATCGGAAACTATGGCAGCAGTTTCGCGACCCAAACGACAGACGGCAGTACCGAAACTACGCCAAACAACTACGCGAGAGAATACAAGAGAGAAGGTCGGAGAAATGGGAGGACAAAATGTCCAAGCTAATGTTTCAAAACAGTTTTTTTTTTTTTTTTTTTTTTAATTGGGGGAGCACCCAAAACCCGCTCCTCCAAGCATGGCGGCCTTCCTGTTAACTACTGCTTGCCTCTGCACATGCATTAAGTTAGTAATTCTATAGGTGATCACAGGAACGGGATTGTGATGTATTCCATGCGTCCAGGCGTCCGCCCGTTTACATGGGTCCATCGGATAAGATAGACAGAAACTTTTGAAAGAAGAGACAGGGCAGAGGGAAAAAAGTGCCAAGGTTTTACCCTTGGGAAAAAAACCTCTGCGATAGTTAGGTAGGGAATAAGAGCGGCTGGCTAAGATACTGCCAGTACCGCG
This sequence comes from Vandiemenella viatica, assembly GCA_031002005.1. Taxonomy (NCBI): domain Eukaryota; kingdom Metazoa; phylum Arthropoda; class Insecta; order Orthoptera; family Morabidae; genus Vandiemenella; species Vandiemenella viatica. The sequence continues at coordinate 61,239 of JARYHS010011246.1, read as the reverse complement.
ACAGATTCTATGCTACAAGGTTGGATGTATGAAGGGTTTGTTAGTTTGGTTAGGATATGGTATCATGCAATAACTAAGCTGGTCCACACACCGCCGCTGAGGTTATCAGCTGGTGCCGCTCGCCGTCGCTGTCGTTGAGATGGTCCTGGAACATGCCGAATCGTTATATTAATAACAGCTGTGTGCAACAGGTGTTGTAAGTGTTGGTGAGACGTGATTCGCACCGAGAGGGCGCCAGAGCGCAACCGCCGCAACGCGCAGAGCCTTTCCTCATCCCGGGAGTACACGGTAAGGGTTTCACCGACGGCGACAGCCACAGTGCTGCTAGATGACCACCCCCGACTTACCCGGGCTTTAGGACGATGACGGACACCACCGCCATGACCACCCCCGCCAGCATGTGTCATCGCCACCGGGTAAGACAACCCCACCATGCTCATATCAGGAAATATTGGAGCAGGATGCATCGCGCTAGCCTGCCACGACAACCGTCGCCCCCGCGGTGTCTACCACGCCGGATACTGTGCTAATACTGTTTGTGGATTGATTTCTTGTTGTATGTGGCTGCCTTCTGCACCTGCGATCGCACTGTAACCACTTTCCTTAGCCCAGTGATCACTTTGCAGGTTGGTTAGGGAATGGGACCCTAACCCCAGTGGCCCTTGATGCAGTAGACAGATTTCTTACTTGTTTATGCATTAGTTTTTTCCTATCTGTTGAGCAATATTTTCGGCCGTGGGTGTTTAAATCTGTGGTTGTGATCGTAACTGCCTATAGTGCGTATCAAAGGATTTCGCGACATTTGGGATTTACCGTACATGTTTATGGCAAGCTTCTTAATTACTTGCTGTATTGGCTCGAGTCGGAAATCTCGGTGTAAGTCGGTTGTTCGTGTTCCCCAAGGAGCATTTGCTATGATCCTGAGTACTTTGTTTTGGATTAATTGCAGTCACCTGATGTGAGACTTAGCGGCGTACCCCCAAACGGGAGCTGCATACGTCATGAGTGGCCGAATGAGTGCTAAGTACATTGTTCGGGCATTACCTCGGTGTAGTGTGCTTTGTCTGTTTAGCATAGGGTATAGCTGTTTGAGTCTGATGTTTGCTTTATTAACCATGTGTTCTATATGGAGCTTCCATGTTAGCTTCGCGTCAAATTTGACTCCAAGATATTTAACTTCGTTCCGGAAATGTATTTGTTGATTGTGTAGCGTTAGCGGTCGACAGTGTTCGTGAATGCGTTTTTGCTTAGGTCTTCGTGTAAATAGGAGTGCCTCGCATTTAGCTACGTTGACTTTAATTCGCCATCGTGTGAGCCAAGGTTCGACTACGTTAAGCGCGTGCTGTAATCTACTGTTTACGTGAGATGGTTGCTGTGACTGTGCAAGATAGGCGGTATCGTCAGCATAAATAGCTTGCATCGTTTTGACTGTGGTCGGAGCTTTATTGACGTATTCTGTGAAGAGCGGAGGGCCTATTAAACTTCCTTGAGGCACTCCTGCTTGTATCTCCTGAGGTGTGGAGTTCTTGTTGTTAACGCAGACGTGGAACGTTCGGTTAGTGAGGTAAGAGTGTATTAGGCGCACCAGTCCGTCCGGGAATCCGTCGTCACTGAGTCTACGAATGAGGCCGTTGTGCCAAAGACGATCGAACGCCTTCTCAATGTCCAGGAACACAGCCCCGGTAGACGCAGACAAGTTATACCCCCTTGTTACGTGCTCAACAACACGCATTAATTGTTGTGTTGTGGAGTGGTGCTTTCTGAAGCCGAATTGCTCCGGCTTCAGAATGTTATTGTCCTTTATGTGTTGTGTAAGGCGTCTGAGTATGACTTTTTCAACAACTTTGCTAAGGGAGTTCAGTAAGCTAATCGGCCGGTAGTTGTTGGGTGAAGATGGATCTTTCCCCGGCTTTCTGAACATTAGCACTTTGGCCTCCTTCCATCGGTCGGGGAAATAGTGGTTGTGTAAGATGGCATTCGCGATGTCTGTAAGGTACTCTATCGCTTTCCCCGTGAGCTGTTTAAGAACACGGTTCTGAATACCATCCGGACCAGGTGCTTTTTTAGCGTCCGAGTGCTGTATAGCCCATGAGATTTCGTCGGAAGTTGCCCTACGCGGATACTCGCGAACCGGTTGGGCTAACAGCTGTGTCACTACCATCCGGACCAGGTGCTTTTTTAGCGTCCGAGTGCTGTATAGCCCATGAGATTTCGTCGGAAGTTGCCCTACGCGGATACTCGCGAACCGGTTGGGCTAACAGCTGTGTCAGCAAAATCAGCCATAGCAGGACCCGCGGGAACATGTTATCAACCATTAGCCAAAGCCGAAATCCTAGCTGAAACCTTTGCAGCACAGTATACGGTAGCTGACTACCAACTCACACCTGAAGAGCAAAGGGAAAGTGAAGAGACGGAACGTCAAGCTCAAATCATTATGCAGGAACCGGCGGACGTCTCACCAGAGCTAACAACACCACGCGAAGTACGCCAAATAATCAAAGAGATCGCAAAAAACAAATCTCCAGGCCATGACAAAATCACAAATGAACATTTGAAAAAGCTACCAACCCAAGCCATAGTACTCCTAACAAGAATCTACAACGCTTGTCTCCTCCAGAGCTATTTTCCTGCAGCCTGGAAGACAGCAAAGATAATAGCAATACCTAAGAGAGGCAAGGACCCCAGACAAGCCAACAACTATCGCCCCATAAGCCTACTATCTTCAACATCAAAAATATTGGAAAGAATACTACTGAAAAGAATAAAGTCCAGCCTCGAGGCGGATAACACGATCAGGCCAGAACAATTCGGCTTCCAGAGCCGCGTCGCAGCAACAACCCAACTATTACGAATAACAGAAGAAATCACCGCAAATTTCAATCGCAAAAGGTCAACAGCAGCAGTATTTCTAGACATCGAAAAGGCTTATGATAAAATCTGGCATGCCAACCTGATAACGAAGCTAAAAAACGAAACAACAATTAAAAATTGTTACATAAAACTTATTGGAAACTACCTGAAAGATAGAAAATTCTACGTATCAATTGAAGGACAGAGATCGTCAACACATGTGATAGAAGCCGGAATACCACAGGGAGCTCCGATCTCTTCACCACTATTCAGTATATATGTTAATAAAATCCCGACACCACCCCACGTAAAGCTGGCACAATTTGCAGACGATACGGGCATGTATGTGATCGGGAACAGGCACGACCTAAACCTAACAAGGCTGCAAAAAGGTCTGGATGCATTCACCACATGGAGCAGAAAAAACAAGGTGAAAGTAAATGCAATGAAATGTGCCAGCATATATTTTACCAACAAAAGGCCACAACTAAACAGAACACTGACAATAATGGGCCAGGAAATCCAGTGGGTTAATGAGCACAAGTATCTAGGGATAATACTAGATAAAAAACTACTTTTTCGACAGCATATTCTCGATCGCCGAAAAAAAGGTCTAGCGGTAATAATGAACCTCTCTCCAGTATTACGCAGCAAGGAGCTCCGAACAAACACAAAACTCCGTCTATACAAATGCATAATCCGGCCCTTCCTCCTATATGGCTGCCAAATATGGGGTCTGGCTAGCAGATCGAATCTACAACACATCCAAAGATTACAAAACAGATGCCTCCGCACGATATACAACGCACCGAGGTACACACCTACAGCAACACTACACAGGGAAGCAGAAATCTCCACAGTACAAGCAGAAATCATTAAACAAACTGAAAAATTTATAGAAAGACTAAATCAGACAAGAGACAATCCAAGAACAGAGACAATTGGAACAATAATGCCAAAGACGTGGCACAAGTACAGAGTGCCCCTCAGTATAATCCACAACCCAGTTTGAACTGTGAAGAACAGCACACGAACACAGCAGGGGTTTTTTACCAATAAGGTCATTTCGAATGACCACAGCCCAGGTTTTTCCCCTGACAGAAAAAATCCATAAAAATCCATAAAAAGCGTCCCCCAACGAATCAGACCCATAGAAGTAAAACTGTAAAGCAGTGGGGCTTCACAAACACAGCCGTTGAGGCAAGCGAAAAAAAAAAAAAAAAAAAAAAAAAAAAAAAAAAAAAAAAAAAAAAAAATTTCTCGGTCATGGAGCGGAAGTTCCTCGTGAACTATATCATCGAGAGCTGTTCGACTACAACAACAGGAAAGTGTGCTATTTGACGACGCGGCGTGTATTACTGGACTTCGGATTTGGACTGTGTTGCGGACTGGTGGCAGGAAATTTTGGACGTTGACGACCCGGCATCTCTTACGGACTACATCGGAATCGAGCGGCTGGGCTGTTAGTGGATCTCGGGAATACCTTGCGGTGATAACAAGAGATCCTACTAGCATGTCTGATAGGGACAACTTGACACTGACTGCTTCTGAGACGATGGAGGAATCGGGCAGTGAAGTAGGTCGGTTGTGCGGCGACGAACTGATTGAAGGACATGAGGAGTATGACATGGAATATGCAACAAACGAAGACTTAGCTAGATTACAGGAAGAGGCTGCGACGAGAGAAATATTCAGATATGATGGAGAGCCATTTGTTCTAGGTACGAGTGAGCAAGAACAACAAAGCTTTGAACCTATCTTTGACAGAAAACGACGAGCATCCGAAAAACAAAAACAAATCAAAGTTGCAAGAACAGATGCGAGAAATCAAATAAAACTGTCCAACCGTTTCTCAGCACTGGCAGTGGAGGAGAGCGGAAAAGACGATGGACAGAACATAAACAACAGCACAGAAGAACAAGGTGCGACGGAGCAACAAAAAGTACATATTCCACCGATTGTGAGCTATCAAACGGGAAACCTTTTTAAACTAAATGAAGAAATCAAGAAGCAAATTACAGGTCACCTCAAAGTGATATATAGAGGAGATAGTGTTAAATACCACACGGACAGTATGGAGGATTACTTCAAAGTCAAAAACTATCTACATCAGAAGAAGATTGGATTCTACACACACCAAACACCAGATAAAGCACCACTGAAAGTGGTAATAAAGGGCTTACCACCAAATGTGGAAATGAGAGAGATTGTTGAAACACTAACAAAAAGGGGATACCCAGTAGAAAATATCCACCAATTTAAGACAAGAGATAAAACCTCAAATGAATTAATACCTCTAGCAATATATTGTGTTACTTTGACCCCTACAAAGAAGGCACAAGAAATATATTACGAGCGAGAGATCAATTACACAAGGATTCATGTGGAGCGGTACAAGGATAAGGAAGGACCATCACAGTGCAGACGATGTCAGAGGATTGGACATACTGCGAACTACTGTACTCTACCAAGCAGATGCGTGAAATGTTCAGGGCTACATGAATCTAAGGACTGCCCAATAGCACGTGAAGCAAAAGCCAAATGTGCCAACTGCAGCGAAGATCATCCTGCATCTTGGCGAGGTTGTCCAATGTATCAGAAAGCACTTGCTGAAAAAATGAACAGGAATATGGCCAGAAGAAAAGCAAAAGACAACGCTGAACAGGAACAAACTAGCGAGGGAAACTGGAATCAAATTAAAAACTTCCCTCCAATTCATCCAGGACAAGACAAAACAACACAGGAAAAATCTCAACAACAAAAAATGAATTATGCTAACGCATTAAAAATGAAACAGACAACAGGAAACCAATCGCAGGAGGAAAACGAGACAATTGATTTCAGCAACATGTTTTCAGCTGAAAATATAGGAAAAAAATTGGAAATAATAAAAACTACGTTGGCAAAAATTGTTATGGCACGTGATATCTGGGAGAAAATGGGTGCTCTACTGCAAGGCGTATTAGCATTATTTCAATAATGGCAAATAGAACCCAGATACCAAAACGAGACATAAACATAGCAATATGGAATGCGAACGGGATAATGCAGAGGAAACATGAACTAGCCTTATTTCAACAACAACAAAATCTGGATATAATACTAATAACAGAAACGCACTTAAAGCCACATCAGAGCTTCAAACTAAGAAACATGACCACCTATAGAAACGACAGGCTAGGAGAAAGAGGTGGAGGAACAGCGGTGCTAATAAAATCAACATTCAGCCACGCCCCAATAGAATTTAACAATTTAGAAAATATTGAAGCTACAGGAATCAAAACCCAAACAAGAGACGGCGTAATAACAATAGTGGCAGCATATCTGAGGCCAAATAAAGATCTACTATGTGAAGATATAGAGAAAATTACGATGGTTGGTCCGAAAATACTGGTGGGTGGTGATCTAAACGCCAAGCATCCAGTATGGAATTCAAGAATTTCAAATCCACATGGCAATCAACTACTTCAGGTGGCGGGAGAACTAAACTTACATGTCTTTGGTCCGGAAATACCAACCCACATACCGGCAAATCCTAATCATCAACCAGATGTCATAGATATTGTGATAACAAAGAATATTCCACGTATACTTCAACCAATCACTGTAAACGAATTATCGTCGGATCATAACCCGGTGATAGTCAAGATAAACAACTGGATGATCACAGCACCACCCCCAAAAATAACAAAACAGGTAGACTGGAGTTTGTTCACAAAAGAACTGCATAACTCAATCAAAACCACTTATAGAATGGAAAGCCAAGAGGAAATTGATGGCGCTATAAACCACCTGACAAAAGCTATCCATAAAGCTAACCATAAAGCGTCCATAACAACAGTAAACCCACCACCGAACTATAAAACAGACCTTCCAGAGGAACTTGCTAGACTAAAATACATCAAGAACTTCCACCGAAAAAAATGGCAGATGTACAGAGACCCACAAGACAGAAGACTGACAAACTATTATAGAAGAAACCTGCAGAAGAGACTAAAAGAACTAAACACGGAACGTTGGGAAGAAAAAATGTCAAATCTCACCCTCCAACATCGAAACGCTTGGGGTCTAATAAGAGCACTTAAAAATCCCAAAACACCGGAAAGACCACTGACCACCGACGATGGACAAATCTTCGAACCACTAACAAAAGCAGAGATCCTGGCTGACTATTTCGAAGAACAGTATGCAACTCCCATAACACAACAAAGTGACGAAGAAAAGGAAGAAGAGGAAAAAATCAAAGAATCAGTATCCACATTCCTAAAGCAAGACATAGGAGAATACACTGACTTGGCTACACCGGCTGAAATAAGGAATATCATCAGGAAACTCCGGATCAAAAAAGCCCCAGGACCAGACAAAATAACAAACAGCCAACTGAAACATTTGCCTAGGAAGGGAATAGTGTTACTAACAAGAATAGTGAACAGTTGCTTGAGAAACGCATACTTTCCTACAGACTGGAAAAGAGCAAAAATAATACCAATCCCTAAAGCTGGGAAAAACTCATCCTTGCGCGCAAATAATAGACCAATTAGCCTGTTCAACTCCACAACAAAAGTGCTGGAAAGAGTTGTATTAACAAGAATACAGAAGAAACTGGCGGAACAGAATACCATCCGCAAAGAACAGTACGGATTCCAACCTCGCATGTCAGCAACAGTACAACTTCTACACCTAGTTGAGAATATTAGCAAAGGGTTCAATCTCGGCAGATCGACAGCAGCAGCTTTTATCGATGTACAAAAGGCCTATGACAAGGTGTGGCATCAAAATCTCATTTATAAACTAATTACCCAAACGACAGTTGACAGAGCAATCATTCACTTGATAAATAGCTTCCTGGAAAAAAGAACATTCTACGTAGAAATGCAAGGCGTGCGATCTTCAATACATCAGATGAGGACAGGACTCCCACAGGGATCAGTGTTAGCACCCACACTTTTCAATATCTACGTGAATGATATTCCCACCATCAAAAATGTTCACGTTGCTCAATTCGCGGATGACACGACCATTTATACTACAGGGACAAAACAAACTGATAACATCACCCGAATGCAAAATCAATTACACAAAATTGAGCTATGGAGTAAAAAAAATAAAATAACTATAAATTCCCAAAAATCGGCAGCAATATATTTCACCCATAAAAGACCTGAACTAAACCAAAACTTGACTATATTCGGGAAACGTGTACCATGGAAGAACTTTCACAAATACCTGGGAGTCACGATAGATAAAACGCTCACATTTCGTCATCATATAGAAGAAAAAACGGATAAACGTCCTAGGAATAATCAAAAACCTATTTCCAATACTGATCAGTCAATCAATGAACCTACAAACAAAACTCCACTTATACAAAGCATCAATACTACCAGTGATAACATACGGCTGTCAAATTTGGGGAACGACGTGTAAAACAAACTTATCAAAACTACAAATATTACAAAACAGGTGCCTCCGACTAATCTTAAACGCTGATAGAAGGGCAAGAATTACTGAAATGCACGAATAGCACAAATAGAAACAATAGACCAAGTGATAAAAAGACTAACCAAATCCTTCCATCAAGACTCGACACTCTACGCCAAACTGAAGACAGACTACAGAACATTGGAATAACAGTTCCCAGGAGGTGGCACCGGTACAAAGTGCCACTATCAATTATTCATCCACCAAATTGAAAATACCGACACATTGAAGGGGTTTTTACAAAGACCTCCAAGGAGGCCGAAATTTTCCCCTTAAGGTGAACATAAAGTAAGCAACAAGGAATAAACAAAACCCTAGCCAGGACGCCAAAGGTGTCGGTGCCAGGAACACAACACCAGCAAAAAAAAAAAAAAAAGATTTCTCGGTATACTTACCTGGCGTAGGGGTTACCGTGATCATGAAGGCGGTTCCTCCAGGGTGAGGCTCTTCCATTGCACTTCGGTTGGGCTGACCCCTGCGATTATCCCTAATGTGGATAACTCGGGCGCACAATTTTTGGTAGTCGGGACTGCGTTCGCGCTGTCCCGGTCTAATTAATTAATCATTTTATTTATTTCATATTGACTGCAGGTCAATCTATGCGGTCGCTGTTACGCCACTGTTTGTTTACTTGCTTTAGATAGTGTACTATTTAATTATTCTACCTATACATTCAACAGCCGAGTAACATTATACCAGAAAAAACTATAATAATCCCACCAATGATTTTTGTTGACACTTGTGATAATAGCCGGAACACAGACCATAAAATATTAACTTGCACCAAATATGAGGAAATGCTGATGGCGAAATCAAAGCCTAATATATCTCAAAGTTGAAGTAGAATCGTGATGCTTTTATACCTATATCTCTTGCATTAGGCCTGCAATGAAACTGCTTTCTTGTCTGCAGGGATATTAAATTGTGTGTTACTGTTTTAAGGCGTCATTGCTGGAATACCGCGGTAGATATCTCTCGATATAGTCGGTATAAGTGGTCGATGTGATGGTTCCCAGCAGAAGGCGGCGATACCAGCCAGGTGTGTGAATATTTCCTTGCTTGCCTGGTAGATGACGCTTCGATCGCAAGAACGACTAACAAATGTCATTTAATGGATTTTCTTAGTAATCAGGATGGAATCCTGATAGTGAGTGTTTCAGATTTGAAAGAACCAGGGCTATGAGAAGGGTTGAGACTGTGAGATTGAATTCTTTTGTTTTTTGAAGTGAGTGAAGACTGGGGCATCTCGAAGGCGTTTTTTTTTTTTTTATCTTTCATTCCCCTGGCTGGGCGAGTAGCTCTTTTCAGCCTTAGTGTAAACATTTTTTTTTTAACTTTATTTTATCGACTCATTTTATACATTATTTTCTTATTTTTAATCAGGTGGGGAATATGGGTTAAGCGGGAACTGTGGACGTAAAGTCCTTAATATGTTGTGCTGATCGTTGTTTTGTATGGGATCATAGCAGCTATCAGCTGGGTAAGCAGCTGGACGATCTTGGTCAGTGCCTGGTGGTCGAGGCCGTTGCTGGCCCTGTCGTCTTGGACAGGGCGCCTGGTGCAGAGCTCACAACTGGTCCCTTGATTGGTGCGCTTGTCATCATGGCTGCTCCTTCGGTATAGTGCTTGTCCTCTTCCTGCCCCTTCTTGTGATGGACAGTATCTTGCTCTGGCGTTGTCTGCTTCGTGGCTGGATCCTGCGCCGTGTAGGTGGTCCTGGTGGTGGGGTGTGCTCGTTCCACCCTCCCTCTGTCGTCGGCAGCTGTCTTGTTTCGATGTTTCCGTGCGAGGAATTTTCTTCCTCCACGGAGCTTTCTTCTTGACAGCAGTGGGGTGTTGCCCTGATTTCTTAACCTGTTGACTGCTTCTTGCTGGCCTGGCTGGACATCGGGAGAAACACGATGCATGCCGACCCGAGCAATTTGCGCAGGTCGGTGTTGCGTCTCTCGGGCGACTGCATGACTTCACGCTGTGAGCGCCCGCGCAGCGAACACAGCATTCGTCATCCGTGCAGTCCTTGGCCTTGTGGCCCCAGGCTTGGCATCGGAAGCACTGCTCACTCTTGTATGCTCTCTGCTTCTTCTGCTCTTGAGTGGCATGGGGCTTTGCAGTCAGTCTTGGATGGTAAAGTATGCCGTTTTCCTGGAGTAACTTGATAGCAGCTGCCATGTCAGCTGGCAGTACAAATATGGCGTCCCATTTCCTTTCGTCCTGCTCGATAGTAGATACTTCCTTATTGGCTGGTTCGAGGCGAAGACGTGGATCCGTGCTTGCTGGTACTGCATCACTTGTTGCAGCATATGATGCCCCCTCTGGGCTTGTGACTGGCGACGTCTGCTGGGCGTGGGCCGGGGAGCCCGTTGGCGTGGCTTCTTCCTCCGTCGTAGTCTGGTTAGTCCATTCTCGGCTGTCATCTTCGATGTTGGACAGGTCCAGCAGCTTGAAGCTAAAAGTCGTCCCTGAAGAGCCTCGGGGTGTGTCCTCAGTTGGTGACTGGGGAGTACTCGTCTGGGAGTACAATACGCCTTCCGACAAAATTTGCTTTTTCATGAGGTCCACTAATGGTACCCCTGTCTGGTCAGAGGTAAGCGTGGACATGGATGGCGATTCCGTGTATCCGTTTTGGACCAGCCCATATAGCAAAGCAACTTCAATTGTTGGACCTTCGCTGCTGAGACGCAGGCTGAGTAACATCGACCTGCTGCGGACGTCATATTCAGCCGTCTGCGAACGCCCACCCCCAGCACAGCACAGCGTCATCGGTATGGCTTACGCCATGTTGTTGATGCAGTACCAGGGTAAAACCCTATGACTGCTGTCTGATTTGCTTTTTTGGAATTGTCTTTTGGCAAAGTCGTCAGTTATTATGGATGTCTGTTGTTGTCTTGGTCGCGACGTGGCATTAGGGCGGTGATTAGCTGTGTTAGCAGCGTCACCACCACCGTGAGCTGGTCGCTGGGTCCGGTACGGCAGTGGCAGCGGTCGGCTGGTCGACCTCCTCGGCGGCCGGGTGGCTGCCGACTGGACCCAGGAGCTTCTTTTTTTTTTTTTTAATATATTTTCATTTCCCTGACTGGACAGCAGTTAGCTCTTTTCAGCCACATAGGTAACATTTATTTGAATTAATTTTCTTTATTTGACACGTTTTGTTACATTATTTATTAATTTGTGAATGGGGATATGATTTGTGGGTGGTGGACTTATTTTTGGGGCCTGTGGACATAATGTCCTTTCGTTTTTCGTGTACACTTTCATGGAATTATTGCTGTTATCAGCTGTGTCAGCAGCCGGATTATCTTGGTCTTGTCTAGATGGTCGTGGGTGCTGCTGGTCTTGTTGTCGTGGTTGAGGTGCCTGGAGCAGAGTACACATCTGTTTTCCTTGTAGGTGCTCTTGTAGTCATGGCTGCTCGTTTCTCGTTGTGTTTGCACTCTGCCTGCCTTTTCCTGTGTTGGGCAGTATCGTCTCTCTTCGCCTCTTGGAGCTACCTGGCTGGGCGTGGTCAAAGTGGTGGGGAGCCATGCTCCCTCCCTCCCTCTGTCGGCGGTAGCAGGCTGTCCCTGAAGGGCGGAGTTTCTTCGGCTTCTTTCGCGCAGCTTTTCTCTTGCTAGCTGCACGTTGTCTTCTTATTGCTGGTCTTGCTGGACACCGAGAAAAATATGACGCGTGCTGGCCCGAGCAGTTTGCGCAGGTCGGTGTTGTGTCTCTCGGGCGGCTGCATGATTTTACGCTGTGGCTGCCCGCGCAGCGGACACAGCGTTCGTCGGCATCGCACTCCATGGCCTTGTGGCCCCAGGCTTGGCAGCGGAAGCACTGCTCACTCTTGCTTGCTGTCAGCTTCTTCTGCTCTTGAGTGGCCTGGGGCATTGCAATTTGCCTTGGATGGTAGAGGATGCCGTTTATTTGGAGTAGCTTGATAGCCGCTGCCATGTCAGCAGGCCGTACAAATATGGCTTCCCAATTCCTTTCCTCCTTATTGGCTGAGTCAAGGAGACGACGTGGTACCGGGCTTGCTGTTACTGCATCACTTGTTGCAGAAACTAAAACTTCCTATGGGCTCGCGACTGGCGACGTCTGCTGGGCGTGAGCCGGGGAGCCCGTTGGCGTGGATTCTTCTTCTTCCGTCGAAGTCTGGTCCTCCCATTCTTGGCTGTCATCGACGTTGTTGGCCCGGTCCCCCATGGTGGCGTATGTCGTCTCTGGAGAGCTTCGGGGTGTGTCCTCAGTTGGTGACTGGGGAGTACTCATCTGGGAGTACACGAAGCCTTCAGACAAAATTTGCTTTTTTGTGAGGTCCACTGATGTTATCCCTGTCGTGTCAGAGGTAAAAGTGGACGTGGATGGCCGTTTCGTGTCTCCCAGATGCCGTGTCGTGTTTGCTTTTTCTGCAGCGGAAGCATCTTCCTTGAATCTTCGATGCTTTTCGAAATGCTCTTCTATATCCGCCCGTGTTATGCGGCACTTTCGTGCATCAGTGCTTGGTGTAGACAGAGCGTTACACGTCACGTTTCTGCGCTGATACTCGTCTCCCATAGCCATATGGAAAGGCTTTGGCTTAGGGGGCGCTGGCAAGTGTTGACCGTCGTCGTCCGGGCGACAACTTGTCTCCGACCTGCCTCCTCCGCAGCGCGGAGCATGCTGACCGGTGGAGTATCTTGCAGCTTGGCCACCGACTGGCGTGGCGAGAGTACCCTGGTGGGGGGACTGAGCGCCGGGCGCAGCGCAGTCATCTTGAGCTCTCGCCCGTCGCGGCATCCTCGGCGATGGCGTCAAATCACGGTTCGACTTTTTTTTTTGTGTCACTGCCTCAACGGCATGTTTGTGGCCCCGCTACCTTAAGTAGCTCTACCTAATGTGTCACTTGTTTGGGATGGGTTATTTTTGGGGACGCTTTTATTCTCTTTAAGGGGGAAAATGGCTATGGTATGTCACTGATATCCTTGCGAATATCAGGTGACATCCTTATTGAAAACCCCTTTAGGTTTTACTAAGTCCGTTGGGGATGCAGCCATGACCATCGTTGTCTCGATGGTCATGGCTGCAGCAGCGTAGTGGCTGATGGTAGACCGCTTCCCTGTTCAGTGGTCTCAGTTTGTGGCCTCTTGGATCGTCGCTGGTTGATTTCCTGGTCTTCTTCTCTTCGTATTTTCCATTTCTTGCATTCCTGGTGTGGCTTGGACGCGTGCAGACCGCGACGCTGTGGGCTCCCCCGCAGCGGACACAACGTAGTTGACTGCTGCATTCATACGCCCGATGCCAGAACCCTTGGCATCGGAAGCATTGGTTGATCGTGCTTGGTTTCCTATTCCGAACACTCCTGGTGTTTCGGTCTCTGCCTTGGTGACTGGTTCCCTCTGGGTGCTCGGTTGCTGGTTCTGTCACGGGTCGATTCTGTCCAGCTTCTGGTAGTGACTTGTGGTTCTCGCCTCGTCCAGACCCATTTGGTTCCATGGTTCGAGATGTTGTGTTTTCCGCACTTGGTTGCGTACTGTCTAGGCTCCTCCGTCCACCGAGGCGGTCGATTGCAGTCCCGATAGTCGCCTGGAAAGTGCTGTCGGTGATGAACGCCGCCAGTGCTGCCCGTGTCTTCTCTGGAAGCGATGCCATATGGTGGAGTATCTCGGACATGGTTGCCTGCTGGGGCGGCGAGATGGCTTGAAGCAGATGGTCCATGGCTGCTTGGGTGGTGACTGTCTGGTTGTCGTTCCTGGGTGCGTCGATTCTCGGTGACGCAGTTCCCTCTGTCTCCCGTGAGTGAGGTGGTTTGTCGACTTGCTAGTTGATCGGCGTGGCGGGGAGCTCTAACGTCTTCATCTTGAGGAGTTTTTCATCGAGGGCATCCAGGTATTTGTCCTCGTCGAAGTTTCCTGCATAGACTGTCGGGAACGGTACATGCCTAGACCAGTCCATTTCTTCCTCGATAATTGGCTCGGCGAGGTGTGCGTACTTCGATTCGCAGAGCGTTCGAGTCAGCACCTTGGTGGTTTCGGAGGGAAGACGCAAGGCATAGACTTTCTCGCTGGTCTTGACTCTCAGCTCTAGCGCCCATGGGCCTCCTTCCTTGAGGAGGTACTCGATGAGCTCCTTGATGGTGTAGTCTGCCGAGTTGAGGAAATACTCATGTGTCGGGGTGTAGCACCGAAAGTAGATCGGGGCGTCTGTGCCCAGCTGGCTGTCGTCGTCAACAATGTACTGTGGCGACGACCAGCATGAGCTTCCCGGCGAGTGCGAAGTTGTAGGTGAGGCATCATGGCTGCTCGTGCTTGCTCTCGGGTTTTCAGCGACCTTCCCTGTCGCATGGCTCCGGCAGCCTTCACTTGACTGGTTGCCTGGGTCCAACCGGTCACCGTCACGGCGCGGTAGTGACCGGACGTCAGGGCCGCGTGTTGCCGTAGCCCCGGGCTGCTCCGGCTGTGCGGCGTCGTGGCGTACCACAGCACCGGGTACCTCCCCCTTCGGAGTGTCGGCTTGGTCCGACTTTCCGCCACCCCTGCGGGGCGCGGAATGACGCGCCACATCAGCTGTGGCCGTCGGCTGTCCGCACTGCGCCCGTGCAGCCTCCTGGCGGCCACCCGTGGCACCAGGTGTCGACTCCAGACAGCTATCTCCAGGAGAGGAGCGGTCCCGAGTCGTCCGTCCATCACCACTGCGTGGTGTGGACTGAGCGGGATCATCATCATCATCATCATCATCATCCGTCAACTATCTGAGCAAAGCTCATAATATCTTTCGTGAGCCAGGATACCCTATGTCACGTGTCTGGTTTGCTTTTTCTGACTTGGCTTGCTGTAAATGTCATGAGGTTGTATTGGAGTCTAATTTGTAGACAGTCTTGGAATGAGGACGGTGATTAGCTGGGTGAGCAGCGTCACCACCGTCGTCATCTGGTCGTCGGATCCGGTACGGCAGGCGTGGCAGGTCCCCTCCGGCCGACCTTCCTGTTGGCCGGCTGGCTGCCGTCTGGATCCTAGGCTAGGCTAGGCTGTCAGATGTATGGGCGTAGCCCATTCTGCCGTTCGTGAGCCAGGAAAAAACCTATGTCACTTATCTGATTTACATAATTTGGACTAGAAAATTGTATATGTCTTATTTTGGGTTGATATCTAAAAATATGATTTACTAAATCTAATGGTGGGAGAATTTGTTGCAAGTATTTACACGGGACCGAACTAATTTTGTTGGAATCTAAGACTAATGGGGGGGGGTACTTTATTTTGGTTTTTAGGGCCTACTTATGCTAATGGTGGGTAGTTCACTGTCATGGGGGCCTACATTATGCTGGTGTGGGTCCTACATTACATCTATTGGTGGGTAGGGGGATTATGGTGGATAGTGGGGGGGTTAAAAATGGTACTGTCTGACGAGGGTAAGTTTTGGGCGCTTTGCTGGACGCATGTTTTCGTCCTCATCGCCAATTTCAGCAATGAGGGGATGGATTGAAACTGAGCATTTTCGGTAGAAAATTGTGGATCTAGCTTTGATGGTTTCTGGTATTGTTGGGAAGTTTAGGCTATGGACCGTCGCCGCGCTATATATATATATTTATTGTTTTTTCATTCCTTCCCCGGTGGGGAAGGCGGGCTGGCAGCGCATTGGTAGCGCTCTTCAGCCTAGTGAGTTACATAAAATATACAATTGTTTTTAACATATGCATTTGCTTACAACTAGACATTATAATTGAGTTTACAGTTGTTTTACATACATTTTTTTTTTTTTTTTTTTTAGGAGTGGTTCAGGAGTTGGTACTTCAAGTTGATTAGCTTATAGTGTGGGATATATTTTTGGGCGCTTCTGTCGCTCGGATATGGGTGGCGGTCGGTCGATGTGTTGGGTGAGTATGAGGATGTTCAGGAGGTGGAGAGTGGGAGGTATTTGTTTGTAGTAGTTGGGGAGATGGGGTGGTTCAGTGATTAGTTTTAAGGTTATGGGATTGTTGTTATGGATACTGTTGATAGCATATTTGATACGGAGTGATTCGAGGTGGATGAGGATGTGGGGGAATTTTATGAGGCTGTATAGTAGATTGGTAGGTGATGGTAATCGGATGCGGTAGGCGATGCGGAGTGCGTGGCGTTCTATTATTTGCAGTCTATTGTAAAAACGGTCGGGAGCGGATATCCATGAGAGGTGACCATAGGTGAGAATAGGGCGGAGAAATGCTTTGTAAGTATTGATGATGATATTGCTACGGAGTCCCCATGATGTGCCAGTGAGTGATTTGAGTAAATTGAGGCGGGTTTTTGCTTTTGCTATGATTGTGTTGAGGTGGGGTGTCCATGTTAGGTGCCGGTCGAGGGTTACGCCTAGATATTTCACTGTAGGTTGTTGCGGGATGGGGTGGTTGTAGATGGTGATGTGAAAATCCGTGAGGCGGTATTTTCGGCTTGTTTTGCCGAAAATTATTGCTTGCGTTTTGTTGGGGTTAATGATCAGTCTCCATCGGTTACACCACTGCACAAATTTGTTGAGTTCGGTTTGTATTGCTTTTTGGGATTGTTGCAGTGATTTATGGATGGCTAAGTATGCGGTATCGTCAGCGTATTTAAGGATGTAAGTTGGTGGTGCGGGGAAGGGTATGTCGCAAATGTATAGGATGTATAGGAGGGGTGAAAGAACAGATCCCTGGGGGACACCTGCGGTAGGGGAGAAGGTACGGGAAAGGAAGTTGTTGATAGTTACAAAGGAGGTGCGGTGTGAGAGGAAGGAGGCTATTGTACGGATGAAGGTGATGGGGAGGGCGAAGGTTTGGAGTTTGAAGATGAGTCCAGCGTGCCATACTGTGTCGAATGCTTTTTCGATATCTAGCAGGACGAGGATTGCGGATCGGAGGGTGTTCAGGTGCGTAGTCAGGAGGTGTACTAATTTCAGGAGTTGATCTTGAGTTGACAATTTCGGGCGGAAGCCGCACTGGGCTGGGGATAGGAGTGAGTGTTGGGATAGGTGTTGATGGATTCTTTTGGATAGTATAGTTTCGAAGATCTTGCTGAAAACGGAGGTAAGGCTAATTGGTCGGTGTGAGGTGAGGTCTGATTTGGGCTTATTGGGTTTGGGGAACATGAGAATTTTAGAGGTTTTCCATTTGGGGGGGTAGATACCAGAGTATAGGATATATGTGAATAGGAGAGCTAGGAGTTGATGAAATGAATGGGGTGCTTCTTTAATGTGTCTGTAGGTGATGGAATCGGGGCCGGGTGCTGTATTTTTCTTGGTGTGGAGTACGGAAAGGATGTCGTTAGTGGTGATGGGGGTGTTAAGCCCAGTGCGGCTGACATTATGGATGTAGTTGTAGTCGGGCTTGAGGGGGGTTGAGGAGGTATCGGCACGCTGTTCTATTATGGGGGAGTCTGTATAATCAAAGCGGGGGTCGTTGGGTGTGGTATGGACTTTCTGGAGATGGTCGGCGAAAAGATTTGCTTTTTGGATGTCATTGGATACGGGATGGTTGTTATGTAGAAGGGGGTAGGTGGGTGCGGTTTTGAGGCCAGTTATACGTCTGAAGGTGGACCAGTATTTGGAGGAGTTCTGAATGTATTGTAGGCTTAGCTGGTTGCAGGTGTCCCTCCAGGTACGGCGTTTATGGGCGGTAATGTAATTGCGAACTGTGCGTTGGAGCTGGCGGTGAAGGGTGAGGAGCTGATGGTCGTGGGTGCGTTGATAGGTGCGGAAAAGTTGTCGTGAAGTATGAAGAAGTTGGAGGGCTCGTGCTGGTAGGGAAGGTTTGTGAGGGGTGATCGGTGTCAGGGGAATATGAGCGTCGATGGCGTCAGTGATGGTGCGTTCGAGGAAGTCTGCAGTTTGTAGTAGGTTGTCTGTGTCGGTGATATATGGGTTGTCTGTATCAATTTTGTCGTCGATGAATTTTCTATAATTATTCCAGTTAGTCTTGTGATAATTTTGGATGTAACGGTGGGGTATCTGGTTTGGTGGACGTAGTGTGTTTGGGGGGTTGTATTGAATGGCGAGCATGATTGGAAGGTGGTCGCTGCCAATGGGGTCCAGAACATGAAGGGTGGAGCGGGTGAGGATGTTTGGGGAGGCGATGACGATGTCGGGGGTTGTATTGGATTCGGGGCGCGTGGGTGATGGAATGTTAATGAGATCACCTCTCATGGCTGCTAGGGTGTGGTGGAGTTGATGAAGTTCTTGTTGGGTACGGCTGTGGATGTTAATGTCGGCCATGATGATATATGAATTTGAAGTGGTTGTCTATGTAGGAGAGAAAATTGATAGGTAGTGGAACGCGGGGCCGGATGTAAATAGTGACTAAGGTGACAGTGAGTGATTTTAGAAATACGGTGACGATGACATGTTCGGATGGATGATTTAGGGGTGGGTGTATTTGGGTGGGGATGTGATTATGATATCCAATGGCCACGCCTCCGCGTGCCGCCCGGGTAGGATTGTCAGATCGGATGAGGTGGTATGGGGGCATGCGGATCTGGTGACGAGGTGTGAGGAAGGTTTCGTTTTAGTAGGAGGCAATGGATGTCGTGTGTGGTAAGGGTGTGTAGGAGGAGGTTTTTGTTGGTGGGTAGGGAACGGATGTTATTGAATAAAATGTTATGATAAAGTGGCATATTTGGGCTTTCGGTTGGGTGGGGAGTTGGAGGGCTTTAGACGAGAGTTTCCAGAGGGAGAAATTGGAAATGGGCATTATTGTGTGAATAGGTGGCATTGATATGAATTCCGAAGACTGCTCTGGCTGCTATTGATATTTGGGAGAGTGTGTGGTCGCGTGAAAAGGGGTTTAAGTTTTGTAGGGTGATAGTGATGAATCTTAAGATGTCCTCTATTGTTGGTGGGGGGCGTATGGAGTTGGTGGGTGGCGTAGGAGGGTCTATTGGTCGGATGGGTACGGTGAGTTCGGCTTTTGTAGGTGCTGGTTTTGATTTGCATTTGAAGGAGTAGGTGGGGTAATTTTCGTTACAGGTATTGCAGGTTGGGGTTTTTTGTAGGTTCGGACATGTTTTTAGGAAGTGGTTTTCCTTGCAGTGCGGACAGATAGGGGTGTTTTTGCAATCAGAGGTAAGGTGGTCGTTATATTTAAGGCAGCGATGCACATCGAGTGGGTTGAGGGGAAGGGGTTTAGACGGTTCCACTCTGTATTTTTGATGATAGATTAAGGCTCCATTGTTTAGCAGTTGGTCAATGGTTGGCACGTCTTCTGTGAATATTCTGACCATGTAGGTAGGTCCTAGACTGTTTTTGATACGGAGGGCATTTCTGACATGTAACTCATTGTTTGAATTGAGCTCAGCGACTACTTCTTCTTCCGTTATTGATGGCTCTACCCCACGGATGACGGCAGAGAGTGTGGGGGGTCGTTTTGGCGGTGTTGGTTGCTTTGGTGGGGGTGGGGCGACGGTTGTTAGTGTGGCGTGGTCGCTAAAAGATGATAGTCCAATTTGGGAAAATCTGGTTCGTTACTTTTTATGATCATCCCATTTTTAGTGGGAACGAGCTGATTAAGAGATATGTTTGGTATATGTCGTTTGATAAATTTTGTGAGGATTTTGCTGTTGGTGTATTCCGGGAAGGTTCCTTTTAGAAGGTATGTTCTAATTGTTTGTGAAGTAGTGGGAGGTGAGATTGTGGTATCCATATCTTCTTCAGCAGCTGCATTGGTAGATATGGGATTTTGTAATGATGGTAATGGGCCACTTTTGGTTGGGCCGTAGGGTTGTGCCTTGTTTCTGGCAGTCTGGAGGTAGCTGGTGCTGCGTGATGGTTTTTTGAATTATCTGAGGCAGGTTTTGATGAGTGCCAGCGGATGCGGCAGGGCTGATGGTTGAAGAGGTAGTAATGGTGCTAGTGGTGGTTGTGGTCGTAATTGATGATGTGGCCATGGTGTACAGGTGGGGACTAGTGGTGACTGTGGGTGGAAGAATGGTTGGGTTGGTTACGGGGTCCATGGTGTTACCGTATTTTGGAGTGTCCGGGCGAGGTCCGTGGGCAGGTGGGGTTGGCAGCAAGCTGTGGTCCGCAGGCAGGCGTAGTCCGTGGGCAGGCGAAGTCGGCTGAAAGCGAAGGTCTGGAGACGGGCGAGGTCCGTAGGCAGGCTTGGCTGAGAGCGGAAGTCCGTAGGCAGGCGAGGTTGGTGGAGTGAAGAAGTCCGTAGGCAGGCGAAGTCCGTGGGCAGGCGAGGTCGGCAGAGAACAGAAGTCCGTGGGCAGGCGAGGTTGGCAGATAGCAGAAGTCCGTGGGCAGGCGAGGTCGGTAGAGAGCCGAAGTCCGTAGGCAGGCTAGGTCGGTAGACAGCAGAAGTCCGTAGGCAGGCGAAGTACGTGGGTTGAAGAGGTCGGCAGGCAGGCAAGCAAGGTCAGTGGGCAAGCGTAGTCCGATGATGCAGATGAGTTCCACAAGCCGGTAGTCGAAGTCCAAGGGCAGTAGGCGGGGTCCAAACACGAGCAGTAGAAGATCCAAGAGAGAGTCCAAAATGCGATGTCCAGTAGAAAGCGTGGTCCAATAATAGCCGGCGACAACGTGAAGAATGCGAATAAATCCAGGTTGAGCTGCTACATGCGTCGCCGCCGTGGAGCCAACTTTCTTCTTCAGCCATTGAGCTTCAGAATTCATTATTGAAGTTTTTGCCTGTTTGGCATTTCCTTCATTTTCTCTTAGGTTGTTTTGGTTAAGGAGTTTCTCTGTATTTATTTGTCATTTGCTGTGGGCTCATTTAGTTTGTCCATAGGATTGATATTATATTTGGATTGATATTATATTTGCCATCATCATCATTTGTCAGGCGGGCAGGAGCAGCTACGCACCAGCTCAATTACGGCTGTTGGTTTGCCACTGTTGTGCTTGTGATGGCTGCCGTGATAGCGGCAGCTACTGGGGCCGGTATGGCTTGGATCGCCTGGAGGAGCGCATCCATCTTGGTTTCGCTCTCGCCGTGGCAGGAGGGGGGCTGCCTGGTGCGCCCGTCCTGGTCAGCGGCGGTGCGGCGAATGCGCCTAGCGCTGTCTGCACTTTTTGTGTCACTGCCTCAACGGCATGTTTATGAAAAAGTTCCGTTGCCGGAGCAACACTACTTAATGTGTCTGTGTTTTAGGATGGGATATTTCGGTGACTTTATTTATTGCGCTTTTGGGGGGAAAAGGGCCATGGGCGCCTTAGGCGCCCTTATGTCAAAACCCCCATAGGGTTCATATGATATCTGGGGATCATCGCCGTGATCAGCTGCGTAAGCAGCTGGACGACTCTCCCCATCTGGTTGTCTGTTTTTTCTCCTTGGTCGTGCCTGCAGCATTGTTGGGGCTGGTGGTGGACCGCCTCCTTGTTTAGTGGTCTTAACCTGTGGCAGATTGGGTCGTCGACGATTGTTTCCCTGGTCTTCTTCTCTTGGCGTCGTCCTTGTCTTGCATTCCGGGTGTGGTTTGATGTGCGTTGGCTTCGTTCGGGCGAGGCTAGTAATTTCTTCCTCACAGCACATCCGCCGTAGCTCGCCGCGTGGTCAGCCCCGCAGTTCGCACACGTCGGCGTGGCTTCACGTGGGCGCGTGCAGACCGCGACGCTGTGGGCTCCCCCTCAGCGGACACAACGTACTTGATTGTTGCACTCAAACGCCCGGTGCTTGAAGCCCTGGCATTTAAAACATTGGCTGATCGTGGTTAGTTTCTTGTGCCAACCATCCCTGGTGATTTGGTCTTTCCCTTGGCGACTGGTTCCCGCTGGACGCTCGGCTGCTGTTTCCGTCCGGGGGTGGCTCTGTCCAGGTTCCCGTCGCGGTTCGTTTCTCTTGTCTTGTAGAGGAACATCGGGGTCCTTGGTTCCAGTTGCCGTTTCTTCCCCACTTGGTTGCGGTTTGTTTTGGTTCCTTCGTCCACCTAGGCGATCGATGGCTGTCTCAACGGTCTTCTGGAATGTGCTGTCGGTGATGAAAGCTGCCAGTGCTGCCCTTGACTACTCCGGAAGCGTCGCCATCTGGTGGAGTATCTCGGATATAGTAGCCTGCTGGGGCGGCGAGATAGCTTGGAGCAGATTTTCCATGGCTACTTCGTCGATCTTGGGTGCATCGATGCTTGGTGCGGCAGTGCCCTCTGTCTCCCGTGAGCAGGGAGGTTTGTCGGCTTGATTGTTTCTCGGCGTGTCGGGGGGGCTCTACCATCTTCATCTTGAGGAGTTTGGCATCGAGGGCATCCAGGTACTTGTCCTCGTCGAAGTTCCCTGCATACACTGTCGGGAATGGTACATGTCTTGACCAGTCCATTTCCTCCTCGATGATTGGCTCGGCGAGGTGTGCGTACTTTGTCTCGCAGAGCGTTCGAGTAAGCACCTTGGTGGTTTCGGAGGGAAGTCGCCAGGCATAGACTTTCTCGCTGGTCTTGACTCTCAGCTCTAGCGCCCATGGCCCTCCTTCCTTGAGGAGGTACTCGATGAGCTCCTTGATGGTGTTGTCTGCCGTGTCGAGGAAGTACTCGTGAGTCGGGGTGTAGCAGCGAAAGTAGATCGGGGCGTCAGTGCCCAGCCGGCTATCGTCGTCCACAATGTACTGTGGCGATGACCAGCTCTCCGAGCTGCGCCGGGCTCCTCCGCAGCGGGCCTCGGATGTGGCCCTCTCCTCGGTGGTCGCTGTTGCTCGGTGGTGGGGGGCACTGCGTTGGACCGGCGTAGGTTGAGGCGGACCGGACAGCCGCCCCAGCTCGCTGCATGTGTGGTGGCCCCGCAGTTGCAGCATGTTGTTGCTTCTCTTGGTTGCGGGCAGTCCGCCACCCTGTGGTTTTTGCCGCATCTTAAACATCGCTGCTCACCGGTGCAATTTCGGGCCAGGTGACCGAAGTCATTGCACCGGAAACATTGCGTCAGTGGAAGGGGCGGCTTTTTCTTCGGTTCAAGCCGCACCTTGTGGCCAAGCAACTCGGTAGGGCGCTTTTCCCGCGGTACACGTTCCGCTGGCTGGACGGTGTATAGCGGGATGCGCTCGTCTGTCCCCGGGCGCCGCATCTGGTTGACCGCTAGGGTGGCGATCCCGCAGATATTTAGCCCTGCGGCTACCGCTTCTTCCGTGGTTTCTCTTGGTAACCCACGGACCACCAATTTGGCGGGTCGCCTCGGCAGCTGTGGGGCATGTTCTATTCCGTACTCCGTCAGAAACTTGCAGAGTAGTTGCATCTGTTGTGGGTGCTGCGGAAAGAACTTTAGACCGCCCTTGATGGGGATGGCTAGTATGATGTCGGCTGTGAAGTCCTGGAGCTCGGTGATAAGCTCCACGTAGCCACCGTCAAACTGTGCCGTGAGTGGAAGGACCGGCCCCTGTTCCGGTCCCCCCTCCATTGGCAGCTCCTCCTCCTCCATTGGCAGCTCCTCCTCCTCTACATTTTCTTGGGGGTCCTCATCCTCTACTGCCGGGTCAGCTTCTTGGGACTCGTCACGCGGGTATGGCATGAGTAGAAATCTTCGTTTGAGGACCTTGAGGTAATCTTCCATGTTGAAATCACTGGCCCACATCGTCGGGAACACCAGCGCCTCCGGCCATTCTTCTGGCCATCTTGGATAGCCCTTGACAATCCGTCGCATGACAAGGTGGCTATATTCCCTCCTTGTCAAGCATTTCATCAGGTTCTTGTAGTTGTCTGGGAGAACATACGCGAAGTTGTCGCCAGCAGCAGCAGCAGCAGCGTCATCTGGCGCAGATTTCCTGCAGTGCAGTTGCAGTTCCAGGGGGTTCCCTTTTCCTGTTGTCCTGTTGTGTGATTCTTGGACTAACTTCTGACTTAGTCTTTGAATTTGAAATTGTCGTCTGGTTGGGCAAAGCCCGTCTGCCTTTCTTTAGCCAGGGTTACAAAAATATCTAAGTCTAAATTCTAAGTCTAACATCTAAATCTACTGTTTTTTGATTTTTGAACTTTTGTGATTTTTTTTTTAAAACTAAAACTAAGGGGGGGTTATATACATTGACCTATTTACATGGGAACCTAGATCTATGCATTTAAGCCTACCTAAGCTAATGGAGGGTTTTGACTTATGATGGCCTACTTAAATCTATTGGGGGTCATAAGATATATACAGGGCCTACATTTATGATGTGGGGCCTATTTACAACTAGTGGTGGGCTTGGGGTTTTGGAGGAGTGGTCTAAAGAGTTTTAAACTGCCTCGTCAGTGTCAGCCTGGGTCGTTTGACCTGGTGCATTTCGTCTGACTCGTCACCTATATCAGAAATTAATTTATGTTTGGATGCAGAACATTTCTGGAAAAATATTTCTGATTTTGCCTTTATTGTGTCACCTAGGGGTGGAAAACAGAGAGATCGCCTGATTTCCCGGTTTCTGACGTACCTCGGAGCATCCGAGATGACGCGCAGCGCTCTGTTTTCCAGTGCTTGCAATTTGTTTACATGACAGTCGGCCGCCATGCTCCATATTTCCGAACCGTACAGGAACGTAGGCTGGATTATCGCACGGTAAAGGAGGAGTTTTGTCTCCGTGGATAGACCGTCGCCTCTCAGTAGGGGGTAGAGGCCGGCTAGTTTCGCTCTTGATCTGTTTTTTACTTCGGCTACGTGTTTACCCCACGTGAGCCTTCTGTCTAGTCGCAGCCCCAAGTATTTTACTTGGTCCACCCAGTCTAATTCCAGATCCCTGATATGCAGCTTTATGTCTGGGATTTTAATTTTTGTGGAGAAGATGATAGGCTGGCATTTAGTCTCATTTATTTTGATGCGCCATCGGTTGCACCATTGCGTCATCTTGTCCAGGTGTCTTTGGACTTTTCCAATTGCATATTTTAAATTCCTGTTGCTCGCGTATATGTTTGTGTCGTCCGCGTACAGAGACATGTAACTCTCTGTTGTATGCGGTCCGTCGTTGGCGTAAATAAGAAAAAGTGGAGGCCCAATCCTACTTCCCTGAGGGACGCCAGCTTCTGTGTCCTTGAGAGTACTATCTGCGTTGTCATGGTATACATAGAATTTCCTGTTGGTTAGGTAGGAATGCAGTAGATGTATTAAATTGTCTGGCACATTGTATTTATGTAGCTTGAAGAGTAGGCCTTCGTGCCACACTCGGTCAAAAGCTTTCTCTATGTCTATGAATATCGCAGCAGTACCACTTCCTGCCTGCTTTTCTTTGCAGATGTGCTCCACAAACCTTGTACATTGTTGCACTGTGCTGTGCTCTTTTCTGAACCCGAATTGCTGCGGTATTATGATGTTGTTGCTCTCAAGGAATTTGTTCAGTCTGTCCAACATCACTCCTTCAAGCATTTTGCCCATGATAGGCAAGAGCGAGATGGGCCTATAGCTTTCTGGCATTGTCCTGTTTTTGTTTGCTTTTGGAATTGCTATAACTTTGGCTATTTTCCAGTCCTTTGGAAAGTAGCTCAGGTTCAGACAGGCGTTGAAGGTCGAGGTTATAAATCTAATGGCTTGTGGAGGCAGATTTTTGACTTGGAGGGCGGAGATCTTGTCATACCCCGATGCCTTTCTTGATCTCGACGTGGCATCAGGGCGGTGATCAGCTGCGTGAGCAGCGTAACCACCACCGTTAGCTGGTCGCTTGGTCTGGTACGGCAGTGGTCGGCAGGTCGACCTTCCCGGCGGCGGGGTGGCTGCCGTCTGGGCCCAGGAGCTTTTTTTTTTGTGTCTGTGCCTCAACGGCTTGTTTGTGTAAAAAGTTCCGTTGCCGGGGCAACACTACTTAATGTGTGTCTCTGTATAGGATAGGTTATTTTGGGGACACTTTTTATTACTCATTGAGGGGAAAACATGACTACGGTTCGTCAGAGACGACCTTATGTGAAAAACCCCTACAGTTTTCTTACAGTCATATCAGTTCTATTCAGGTTGATATATGATGCTTAGTGGCCCAGGCACAGCACAGCACAGCGTCATCGGTATGGCTTACGCCATTTTGTTGTTGCAGTTCCAGGGAAGACCCTATGACTGCTATCTGAAATGCTTTTTTGGAAATGGCTTGTTGTCAACGTCTTCAGTTGTTAGTTTGTCTGATTTCTTGGTCTCGACGTGGCATCAGAGCGGTGATCAGCTGCGTGAGCAGCGTGACCACCACCGTGAGCTGGTCGCTGGGTCCGGTGTGGCAGTGGCAGTGGTCGGCAGGTCGACCTTCTCGGCGGCCGGTCGGCTGCCGACTGGACCCAGGCACAGCACAGCACAGCACAGCGTCATCTGGCTAGAATTTCTACTATGAAGATACAGCTCCAGGGGGTCTCCTTCTGCTGATGTCGGTTTTGAGTTTTCTGACATGGCTTTTGTTTTTGTCATGTCTTGTGGATATAGACTGGTTGGCAAAAGCTGCCTGTCATGTTAGCCAGGGTACCTAAACAATTTTTAAAATCTAATTCTAAATTTTTAATAACTATGATGTGCCCTAAGCTTATTAGATTTTTTGTTTTGTTTTATATGGTTTTTTTTTTGTTTAAAACTATTGGAGGGGTCTCATAGAGTTACATGTTTACATGGGGGCCTAAAGCTATATTTACATCTGAATCTACTTAACTTAATGGAGGCAAAAATTTTTTACAATTACTATGACCTACTTAGTCTAATGGAGGATTTATATATACTTTTATGTACATGATTTGGACCTACATCTTCTGATGTGGGGCCTAATTACTGTCTATGGGTGGTCTTGGGGTTGTGGAGGGGGTGGTGGTGGATATATATTATAATGCCTAGTTAGTGTTAGCTTTGGACGCTTGACATTGCGCATTTCTTCTGTTTCGTCGCCGATTTCAGAGATTAAGTCATATTTAGAAATTGAGCATCTTTGAAAGAAAATTTCTGACTTATGTTTGATGGTTTCTGCCAACGTGGGAAAGCAGAGTGCTTTTCTAACTGTTACATTGTTTACATATCTGGGTGCGTCCAAGATGATGCGCAGCGCTCTGTTCTCCAGTGCTTGCAGGACCGTGGAGCCAACTTTCTTCTACAGCCCTTGAGCTGCAGAATTCGATGTTGAAGTTTTTGCCTGTTTGGCATTTCCTTCATTTTCTCGTAGGGTGTTTTGGTTAAGGAGTTTCTCTGTATTTATTTGTCAGTTGCTGTGGGCTCATTTAAATTTGTCCATAGGATTGATATTATATTTTTGGATTTGTCATTTATTGCTCTCTACTGAAGTATGTATAGCGGTCTTTTGTGCGGTCCTATATTCACATCATATTGGGCGAGTGTATTTATTGTCGGATTTGTATTTGTTTCTGCATTATTGTAGAAAGCGGTTGCCAACTTCCGGTATCTATCTTTGAGTGTTTCAATTTCAGCTACCTGGTGTAGTTGATTAGTCGGGAACATTACTGGAAGGTGGAGAGCTCTTTTCAGCGCTTTATTTTGTAATCTCTGGAGAGTGTCCAAATGTGTTGCAGCCGCGTATGCCCAAACTGGGGAAGCATATTCCATCAGTGGTCTCACAAGTGACTTATATAATTGGATTCCAGTTCTACTGCTGAGGGTGCTGGTGTGGTTGAGGACTGGATATAATTCTCCCAGACGGCGCTGTACTTTTTGTCGAACCTCTGCAACGTGATCCTTCCATGTCAGCTTGGTATCTAGAGTGACGCCTAGATACCTGGCTGTATTCACCCAAGGGATTCTTTCATTAAAAAGTTCCAGTCTGGGTCGAGGTGGAGTTCTTCTTTTTGTTAACCAGATGGCCTGACTTTTAGATGCATTTATGCGTATTCTCCATTTTGTCGCCCAGTCTTCAATCTCATCCAGTGCGGTCTGTAGTCTCCGTCCAATCAGCTCTGGGCTACGTGAAGTTGCAAAGACACCTGTATCGTCCGCGTAAAGTGCTGTTTCAGTGCCTTCTTGCATGGGTAGGTCAGCAGTATAGAGAGTATACAGTACTGGGCCCAGTACACTGCCCTGTGGGACCCCAGCACGTATTGTTCTTCTTGTGGACGTGATGTTTTCAACCTTTACTACAAATGTTCTTTGCTGTAGGTAACTGCTAATGATTTTCAGGAATCTGCCAGGCACGCCAAGAGTTGCCATTTTGTAGAGCAATCCCTCGTGCCAGACCGAATCGAAGGCTTTGGCCACGTCTAAGAGTACCACCCCACAGTGATCCCGATAATTAAATGCACCAGTTGCCGTTTCAACTAGTCGCATTAGTTGATGAACAGTTGAATGGTTAGTTCTGAAGCCATGTTGCACATCAGGTATCATGTTGCCCTCATCAATGTGGGCTTGTAGTCGTTTGAGAAGGAGGCGTTCAAAAATTTTGCTGACTGCTGTCAGTAGACTAATGGGTCTGTAATTTTGCGGAGATTTTGGGTCTTTCCCTGGCTTAGGAACTGGAATGATTATTGCATGCTTCCATGCAGTTGGGTAGATGCCACTTTCAATTATTCTGTTAAATTTACTAACTAGTTTATCTACGACAGCATGTGGTAGATTTTTAAAAATTCTATTGGTAATGCCATCCTCCCCCGGCGTTTTGTCCGGAGGTAATTTGGACACTACTTCCAGGAACTCTTGTCGGGTAAATGGAGTGATTTCATCATTGTCTCCTCCATCCCGGAGGTAACGGCGAAGGCGGCGTTTGACTAGTCTGATGTGGTGTTCATCTATCGGTTCATTGATGGGCTGAAAGTTGCTTCAAAAGCATCAGCTAGAGCTTCCGCTTTTTCAGTTGGTTTACATAGTATTCTGTTATCAGTTTTGAGAGGTGGAATTTGCGATCTCTTTCTCAGCAACCTCTTGGTTTCCCGCCAGGCCGAATTGTCCTCAACTTTGAGCGTCGCAACTCTTGCTTCCCATTCCTTATTTCTTTGTGCTGTGATACGGGCTTTAATATTTCTAATTAGTCTGTTGAGTCTTCTCCTATCTTCAGGTCGTCTGGTTTCATGCCATATCCGCGAAACTCTGTTTTTTTCAGCAATAATTGCGAGAATGTCATCCGGTAGCCCTTTCTGGCGCTTACCACTCTGTCTGATGGGAGCTGATTCGTCCGCTACCTTTTTGATGCAGCTGGTGAGTTGTTGGAGGTCTTTTTCCAGGTCTTCAGCATCTACCAGTTGTGCTACTTGATCTGTAAGATGTGATTTAAAGTTCGGCCAATTTATTCTGCGGTAGTTTCTTCTTGTTTCTACATATTCGGTGACTGCTAGGGTGGGTACTTCAACAATCACCGGCTTATGGTCAGAGGAGAGTCGATTAAGAGCCCTGGCAGTCGGTGTGGCGGGCATACCTCTCGTAATGGCTATGTCCAGCACATCGCCACGTTGACGATGGTTATATGGCGTATGGGTAGGTACATTCGGTGCAACTACTTCGCAGCCATAGAGGTCGCAGGCCTGTAAGAGTCTTCTGCCGCTGATATTAGTGCATCTGCTGTGCCATGTCTGATGCTTCGCATTGAGATCACCTGCAATAAGCAATTTCCCGCGTATTGATAGCAAAGTGTCAAGGTCATTTACATCAATGTGCTGTCGCGGCGGATGATAGACAGATATGATGGTGATTGGTCCATTGCTGGTCTCAACAACCACTCCAGTAGCTTCTATAGTCGTCATAGCTGGGATGAGGATCTTATGATGCGGGAGTGAGGACCGGACCAGTATAGCCGTACCTCCACCAGCTGTTAGCCGATCTACCCTGTACGTTCTGTAATTACGTGTCGTAAATTTGAGACCAGGCTTGAGGTGGGTCTCACATAGTAGGCATATGTCGATTCCTTCTTGATGTAGAAATTCTACTAGTTCCCCCTTTTGCTGGAAAACTCCGTTGGCATTCCATGTGCAGAAAGTTAGATTGCTCAGTTGTCTATGCCTGTTCATGATGGGTGTCGCTTGCTGTTGAGTTAGCTGTGGGTACTGAACGTTCTAGGAGTTGGTCCATTAGTTTGTCAATCTTAGTTGCTATGCTTATCATTAGAGTCATAGTAGACTCAAGCATTTTAACTATGTTACTTTGCTCAGCTGTTGATAGGTTTTTGCTAGAGTTGCTGTTGGTTGGGACAACAGTGGAGAATGATTGCAGCGCTTCTGTAGTGTGTGGTGGTAAGGCAGGCCAGTTCTCTGAATTGATTGTTAGAGGGGGTGGCTCTATTGTTTGACCACTTCCTGTCCCGCAATCTGGCTGATTATTATTTGTTGTTGTAGGAATCCTGCCTCTCAGACGCTGTCGTGCTTCTTTTGCAGCAGGACAACCCCGGTAAGAGGCTACATGACCCCCACCACAGTTGGCGCATTTGACGTTGCCAGCTTCTTTAGCCAGATCACAATTGTTTGTTGGATGATGTTGTCCACATTTAACACATCTGACTGGCATACTACAATACCGTTGTACATGTCCAAACGCTTGACAGCGATGACATTGTGGAGGTCCTTGGTTTGACCTCATTTTCTCCACAGATATGGAGAGTCCAAGCATTCTTCTTATTTGATAAATTTTCCTATTTTCAATCGTGTCTGGTAGAATAGTGGTAAATAATGGCATTAAAGTGCCTGTTCCAGGTTTTTTCATTTGCACTACTGAGGTGATTTCATACCCCATAGCAGTGAGTTCTGCCTTGATCTCTTCAACAGGGATTGTGCCAGGTATTCCTCGCAGCACTACCTTCAGGTAATGTATTGGCTCAGAGTTGAAGGTATAGTACGGCACCTCGGCTGTAGTAAGTTCGTTCATAGTGGCTTTATAGTCTTCCACACAAAAAGTATTTATTTTATATTTGTCGACACCTTGAGGTTTGACATTGATACTTCTGGAACACTTAGCCTGGAGTCTTCTAAATAGTTCTGGGTATGAGCCCGAGTAAGTAGCCATGAATGGTGGAATAGCCTTGTTATGAGGTGGTAGACGAGTTTCCTCTGTTTCTGGAGCACTGTTCTCCTCGTTCAGGTTGCTAAATCTGTTGGCAACTTCCACGGCCTCAGTAGGTTGTGTCTGTCTGAGCTTGACTGTTTTCTTAGGACGAAGAAACTGTTGTTCTTCTTGGTCCAGTAATTGCTGTTGTTGCTCTTCATAGACCGATGTGTTCTGATGTGTTACAGGTGGAGTTTTTTTTATTGTCTATTCTCTTGTTGGGGGCTTGCGGTGGAGTATCAGCGGCATTCTTCTTCCTTTTGCTTCTGCTACTCTGCTGGATCTGAGCAGGTGCATTGGTAACATTACGGTCTGAGTTTATTGCTTCTGTCACATTCTGGTCTAAGTTGAGCGTTTCACTATAAGCGGCTGTAACTGTAGAGCTAGCTTTTTGAGTGGTTACATTTGTCATACTCTGATCTGAAATGCTTGTCCTTTTCTGCGTCTCAGTAGAGGGAGTTGTAACGCTTGCACTCTTTTTTTTTTTTTTTTTTTTGTTTCACTGCATCAACGGCATGTTTGTGGCCCCGCTACCTTAAGTAGCTCTACCTACTGTGTCACTTGTTTGGGATGGGTTATTTTTGGGGACGCTTTTTATTCTCTTTAAGGGGGAAAATGGCTATGGTATGTCACTGATATCCTTGCGAATATCAGGTGACATCCTTATTGAAAACCCCTTTAGGTTTTACTAAGTCCGTTGGGGATCATCGTCGTAATCAGCTGTGTTAGGAGCTGGACGACTTTCCCCAACTGGTTATCTGGTTCGTCTCGATGGTCATGGCTGCAGCAGCGTAGTGGCTGGTGGTAGACCGCTTCCCTGATCAGTGGTCTCAGTTTGTGGCCTCTTGGATCGTCGCTGGTTGATTTCCTGGTCTTCTTCTCTTCGTATTTTCCATTTCTTGAATTCCTGGTGTGGCTTGGTTGGCGTCGGCTGCTGTCGGCAGAGGCTAGTAGCTTCTTCCTCACAGCACATCCGCCGTAGCTCGCCGCGTGGTCAGCCCCACAGTTCGCACACGTCGGCGTGGCTTCACGCGGACGCGTGCAGACCGCGACGCTGTGGGCTCCCCCGCAGCGGACACAACGTAGTTGGTTGCTGCATTCATACGCCCGATGCCAGAACCCTTGGCATCGGAAGCATTGGTTGATCGTGCTTGGTTTCCTATTCCGAACACTCCTGGTGTTTCGGTCTCTGCCTGGTTGACTGGTTCCCTCTGGGTGCTCGGTTGCTGGTTCTGTCACGGGTCGGTTCTGTCCAGCTTCTGGTAGTGACTTGTGGTTCTCGCCTCGTCCAGACCCATCTGGTTCCATGGTTCGAGATGTGTTTTCCGCACTTGGTTGCGTACTGTCTAGGCTCCTCCGTCCACCGAGGCGGTCGATTGCAGTCCCGATAGTCGCCTGGAAAGTGCTGTCGGTGATGAACGCCGCCAGTGCTGCCCGTGTCTTCTCTGGAAGCGATGCCATATGGTGAAGTATCTCGGACATGGTTGCCTGCTGGGGCGGCGAGATTGCTTGAAGCAGATGGTCCATGGCTGCTTGGGTGGTGACTGTCTGGTTGTCGTTCTTGGGTGCGTCGATTCTCGGTGACGCAGTGCCCTCTGTCTCCCGTGAGTGGGGTGGTTTGTCGACTTGCTTGTTGTTCGGCGTGGCGGGGAGCTCTAACGTCTTCATCTTGAGGAGTTTTTCATCGAGGGCATCCATGTATTTGTCCTCGTCGAACTTTCCTGCATAGACTGTCGGGAACGGTACATGCCTAGACCAGTCCATTTCTTCCTCGATAATTGGCTCGGCGAGGTGTGCGTACTTCGGTTCGCAGAGCGTTCGAGTCAGCACCTTGGTGGTTTCGGAGGGAAGACGCCAGGCATAGATTTTCTCGCTGGTCTTGACTCTCAGCTCTAGCGCCCATGGGCCTCCTTCCTTGAGGAGGTACTCGATGAGCTCCTTGATGGTGTAGTCTGCCGAGTCGAGGAAATACTCGTGTGTCGGGGTGTAGCACCGAAAGTAGATTGGGGCGTCAGTGCCCAGCCGGCTGTCGTCGTCAACGATGTACTGTGGCGACGACCAGCATGAGCTTCCCGGCGAGTGCGAAGTTGTAGGTGAGGCATCATGGCTGCTCGTGCTTGCTCTCGGGTTTTCAGCGACCTTCCCTGTCGCATGGCTCCGGCAGCCTTCACTTGACTGGTTGCCTGGGTCCGACCGGTCACCGTCACGGCGCGGTAGTGACCGGACGTCAGGGCCGCGTGTTGCCGTAGCCCCGGGCTGCTCCGGCTGTGCGGCGTACCACAGCACCGGGTACCTCCCCCTTCGGAGTGTCGGCTTGGTCCGACCTTCCGCCACCCCTGCGGCGCGCGGAATGACGCGCCACATCAGCTGCGGCCGTCGGCTGTCCGCACTGCGCCCGTGCAGCCTCAGGAGCGGTCCCGAGTTGACCGTCCATCACCACTGCGTGGTGTGGACTGAGCGGGAGCGGCCAGCGCAGCGCCTATATCTCGTGGCGGGAGTGGTGCCGCCTGGCGGCGGACTGGCGTATCATCCGGGCGCCGCTTCTTTCCCATGCTGCGCGCGCAACTGGTGCTGCTCGGCGAGACGTCTGCGCGCGACGACGACAAACCCGCTTGCACTCTCTCTTTTTTTTTTTTTTTTTTTAATGTGTCTGTGCCTCAACGGCTTGTTTGTGTACAAAGTTCCGTTGCCGGGGCAACACTACTTAATGTGTCTCTCTGTATAGGATAGGTTATTTTGGGGACACTTTTTATTACTCATTGAGGGGAAAACATGACTACGGTTCGTCAGAGACGACCTTATGTGAAAAACCCCTACAGTTTTCTTACAGTCATATCAGTTCTATTCAGGCTGATATATGATGCTTAGTGGTACTTTGTATTTGTGCCAGTGCCTTGGTTTGGTTGTGCCAAGGGTATGGAGCCTTTCATCCTGTTCTCTGTTTTGTTCAACTCGCTGGTAGAATTTTTCTGTTTGCCGGTAGATCTCGACGTAGATCCGGTTTACGCCGGCTTGGTCATGTAGGGCGTCTGTCGGTGTGTACCTTGATGCGCGCAGAATGACTCGCAGGCATCGGTTTTGGAGTCTTTGGAGTTGGTCGATGTTTGTTTTGGAAGCCGTTCCCCACACCTGGCATCCATAGAGGATGTAGGGAAGGATGACTGACTTATATATTCTGATTTTTGTTTTGGTGGCTAGTTGTTGGCTGTAGAGAATAGGGAACAGATTGTTTAGTATCGCGGTGCCCTGTCTTCTTCTATCTAGGATATGTTTCCTGAACAGTAGTTTTTTGTCTATGGTGACTCCTAGGTATTTTGTGTCTGGTGACCAGTCGACTTCTTGTCCCATGATAGTCAGTTTCGTGTTGATTTCTGGTCTCTTCCGTGTGAAGTAGACGGCCGCACACTTTGTTGGGTTTATCTTGACCTTATTTATGCGACACCATTTCTCTAGTTGGTCCAGGCCGTGTTGCAGGTGGTTGATGTTCAGATCATGTCTCCTACCCGTAGCGTATGCCGTTGTATCGTCCGCAAATTGCGCGATGTTAACATGCGGTGGTGTCGGTATGTCGTTAACGCCAATTGAGAAAAGTATTGGGGCCAAAACAGAGCCTTGCGGTATTCCGGCCGGTATCGCATGTGTTGAGGAGTTTTGCCCTTCCACTGGCACGAAGAACCTTCTGTTTTCCAGGTAGCTTCCGATTAACTGAACGTAGCAATGTCGTATCGACGTCTGTGTTCTTAGCTTAGTGATTAGGTTGGCATGCCACACCTTGTCGTAGGCCTTCTCGATGTCCAAGAACACAGCCGCCGTCGACTTACTGTAATTGAATCCCCGTGACACGTCTTCAGTTAATCGGAGGAGCTGGCTTGCGCTTCCAACTCTGCTTTGGAAGCCAAACTGTTCTTTTCTAATTGTTTTTTCCGCTTCCAAGGTGTCTTTGATCCGTTTAAGCAGTACTCGTTCCAGCACCTTGGATGCGGAGGGGAGTAGGCTTATTGGCCTGTAGTTAGCTGGTATTCGTTTATCTTTCCCTCGTTTTGGGATGGCCGTCACTTTGGCGATTTTCCATGAGTCTGGGAAGTGCCTTTGAATTAGGCATGCGTTAATTATTCTGGTTAGCAGCACAATTCCTTTTTTTGGTAATTTCTTCAGGTGTATGTTAGATATCATGTCGGCTCCTGGGGCTTTGTTACTGGCCAATTTCTTAATTATCCTTCGGACTTCTCCTGGTGTGGTTAGCTCGGGCTCGTCCTCTGGATGTTCACTCATGATGTTGCGTGCGGTAATTGTGATGTCGTCTGCCGTACGTGCTTCTGCTTCGGTCAGATCGTACTCTACCTCTCTGTGTTGGCTGGCGAAATATTCCGCCAGCACCTCTGCCTTGGCCACTGGGAGGAAGACTGGCCCTGCTGGCCCAGTTATTGCAATGTTCGGTTCCTTGGGCTCCTTAATGGCGCGCACTAGTTGCCATGCATCCCTGTTATTCAGGGTGAGTGTTGTCATCCTGCTTTCCCATTTCTCTGCCCTGTGTTCTATCATGCGACCTCTCAGTTCTGTTGATAACTGTTTGTATCTTCTTTTATCTTGGGGGTCCCGGAATCTCTGCCATAACTTGCGAGCCGTGTTTCTTAGTTGCCGGATGTTTTCGATATCTGGCGGTAGGTCATCGATGACTGCTGGGCGGATTGTGGTGGTTGAAGCTCTCTTGTCTGCTTCCGCTACCACGGTGTTTAGGTGGTTTATGGCTTCCTCGATGTTTTCTTTTGTCCCCAAGTTAAAAGTCGTTCTTATTTGGTTGTGTACTATTCTACTGAACTGGTCCCAGTCCACTTCTTTGGATTTTCTCTCGGTTGTGTGGGGTAGGACCCAGTTCTTGATTTGTAGCAAAACTGGTTGGTGGTCGGATGACAGGTCGTTGATTGTTGTGAGTTTTATCCGTCGTGTGATGTCCTTCGCTATGGCCATGTCAAGGACATCTGGTCGGTGACGTCTGTTGTGGGGGATGTGTGTGGCTGATTTTGGGCCAAGCACCTGTATGTTGCGCCTCTCTGCTAGCGCCAGGAGCAAGTCTCCTTTTGTGTTGTTTACCCTTGAGTTCCAGGCTTGATTTTTGGAGTTCAGGTCTCCACCAATAATCACCCTTCTACCTGTTGCTAGCAGTGCGTCGAGGTCCTGTTCGTAGAGGACTCTGTTGGGTGCTAGGTAGGCCGACACCAAAACAATGTGGCCCTCGACAGAGTTGATTTTAACTGCAGTGGCCTCCATGTCGCTTAGCTGGGGTGTCTGGATGGGTTCATGTGTTATCTTCTTGTTTATGATGATCGCCGTTCCTCCGCCCTGTTGGCCCTGCCTGTCGTTCCGATATATTGTGTGGCCCGCTATTTGGAACTTGTCCCTTGGGTTTAAGAAGGTTTCCGACAGTAAGACTATATCCAGATCGTGCCGTCTGATGAAGTCTTTGATTTCTAGTTTTTTGTTCCTTATGCTATTGGCGTTCCACATTGCGATTTTGATGTCTTTTTGTTGTCCTTGTGGTCTCGCCATCATTTCATCAGTGACATAACTCCTTTAATTAGAGCAAAGAGTTTTTCATTTTCATCTTTGGCCTTGTTAATTTTTCCTACTATTTTGAGCATTTTGCTCAGGAAGGATTTTCCGGTTAGTAGGCTTTTGGCATCGCGGTTCTTTGTGGAATGCCTGCAGTGGCTCTTGTGCTGTCCTCTTCTCCGTGTCTCCCTTTCCTGTTCTGGTTTTCCTGTGTTGTCTTCCTTTTCACCTGTTGTTTTGTCAGTGTGGGTTTCCTTTGGGGTTTTGCTGTTTATGGCTTGGTTTGTTGGTTTTTTTCTCTGCATGGGCTCCCTGTGGATTTTTGCCTTCGCTGTATTCTTTATCTTGTTGGCTGCCTCACTGTAGCTGCCTGTCTCCGTACTGGTTGTTGCCTTTTGGTGATTGATAGGTTTTTGCTGTTTGGGATGGTTTTGTTGTTCTTTGTTCTTGTTGGTGGTTTTCCTCTTATCCCTTTCCCCTGGTTTTCCTGGGGGTTTTAGTGCTGCTTGAAAGACAGGGCAGCCGCGGTATGATGCGGGGTGCTCGCCTTCGCAGTTGGCGCATTTTGCTTTTTCTGACGAGGGTAGTTTGCACTCTTTGCTGTCGTGCAACCCTGCGCACTTGACGCAGCGACTGGCTAGGTGGCAGAAATTTTTTGTGTGCCCGAGCCTTTGGCATTTTACACACTGTGGTGGTCCGCTCTTTTGCTTGTATCGTTCCACTTGGATCATGGTGTAGAGTAGCGATACTTCATTGTAAATTCTTTCCGCATTTGTGTTTGGTTTCAGAGTCACTGAGAATGTGGCCATCGGGATAAGTTCCCTTGTTGCTGCATCTCTTTTCTTGAATTGATGGACATATATCACTTCGTAACCTTTAGTTGTCAGTTCTGTTTTGATTTCCTCCTCTGTCACTGTTATTGGTAGTCCTTTAATGACGGATCTCTCGTCAGGGATTTGATGACTGAAGTGTTGGATATTTTTCTCCTTGAAGTTATCAGTTAGAATTCTGTGGTCTTCCTTATTCTCAGTGTAGTATCTGGCGGTGTTGCCCGCGTTTCTGATGATTAGTCTTCCTGTCATTTTCTTTTGTAGGGTTGCATTCAACTGTGTGTAGTTTTTCGGGGTTGGTATTACCACTGGGGGTATCCTCACCTTTGGTGGTGGGTGTGCCTCCTCGCGGCTTTGGCCCGTTTGTCTGGTGCTGTTGGTCTCTTCTGTTTCAGATCCCAGGATAGCGTAGCGGTTTTGGGTCGTTACGACGTCCGCTGTCTTGACGTGTTTGGTTGCTAGTTTTGGGCTGGTCTCTTCACTGCGTCGTCTTTTCCCCTTCCCTTTCGCCATCGGTGGGAAATCTGCGTCATAATTTGGTTGCCTTCCTTTCGGAGCGCAAAATGTCTCGTCTACTTCATCTTGGTCGCTTGTTTCCGGGTCTTCATTGTGCTGGTACTGGTTTTCATCGTCACTGTCAGACGAGTCCGCCTTCCCTGCGTCCCTCGGTTCGCTAGGAGATCGTGGGCTGTCAGTTTGTGCTTCTTGTCTGCTGCTGGTGGACGCCAGTTCTTGCGCACGATGTTTCCCTTTGCGGCGGGTCATGACTCTACTTCCCTAGTTGGGAGTGTTGCTCTCGCCTTAGTTGTCACCGTAAGGTTTCCAGCGAGAACAACCCTAGTGCTCTCACTCGGGGGTTCCACTCCGTGCAGGAGTGGGCCGTGGAGTGGTAAAACCCTAATACTCGGAGGGAGAGAAGTAGAGACGACCGTTGGTAGCGCAGGAACGAGCTCCTAAGTGCCCGCGCACGGCGTGGACGGCCGGGCCCCAAGCGCTCCCCACTTGGGAGAGGCCGCTCGGAGCGATCCTACCACTGCTAGTGCCTAGCAGTGACTGAGTCAGCGCCCAGCGCGCAGGCAGGGTATAGGCGCGCGGCGCTGTAGCACCCTGGTGGCACTCACCGGAGTCAGACGCTCCCAGTGCTCCCCCTCAGGAGGCACCGCTCTGAGCGATGTGTTCGCTACCGGTGCCCGGTAGCGAATGGCTCTGCGCCCGTCGTCGTCGTCGACTGGAGGTTTGTGCCCCCACGGCTAGCCGTGGTGACACTGGACGCTTTGGGCATTTCCTGCCCCTCCGTCCTTTTGCTTAATTTGATGGAAATTAATTTGGCGAAGGTCGGGCTAGGCTCGGGTCCAGTAGGGGAGGCGGTGAGGATCTAATACGGCTTGATGTTGGCCACCAGCTGCGTCAGGTGTGACACAGCTCGTACAAGTTCTTGAAGGACGGCTGCATGGCCGCCTGTAGCTTGGCTGGGAGCCCGCCGTGTCGGCGAGCGTCCGCTGCGGCCTGTGACCGCTCTGCTTCTGCTGGGAGCGCCCTGGTCCGTATGCGAGCTGGGCCGGGCGCTGTGGTGGGGGTGCCGCTGCGCGCGCTGCCTGGTGTTGGTAGCGCTGTCGTCCGTGGTGCGGTGGTGGGGAGGGCGCTGCGCGCGCCTCTGCGCTGGAGCTGCTGACCCAGGGACCGTAGCGGACTGCGTACGGAGCCGTCGTTGCTTGGCTGCCTGCTTTCGCAGGTTTCGTCTTGCTTTGCAGCCGGCGTATGCGCTGGAATGCGCTTCCCCGCAGTTGGCGCACGTTGGTGTTGCATCTCGAGGAAGGCTGCATTTTTTAACGCTGTGTTCCCTCCCACAACGAACACAACGTTCCGCCGATTTGCAGTCTTTCGCCTGGTGAGAGAATCTTTGGCAGCGAAAGCATTGCTGCAGTGCAGCAGGTGGGCGCTTCTTGGGCTCGACACGTACTTCCGTGCCGAGTAGCGTCTTCACCTGGAGGGCCGCAGTGGCTGGCGGGTCCGCCGTGAAGGCTACGAGGGGCAGTCGCTCCTCGGTGCCCGGCTTCACCATGGGGTTCACATCCCGCACGGCAACTCCGAGCTCCGCGAAGCCCTTGGTGACTTCCTCGCTAGTGGTGGTTTCTGGCAGTCCACGGACTACCAGGCGACGTGGTTTGCCAGCTTGCTTGATGGCAAAGCGTAGATCCTCTGCTTTCCAGCAGTTTGGTGACCACGGCGTAGTCAGAGGGGCACGAGCAGCTGACCAAAAGCCCGCCAGCGACAGGCCAGGTGTAGATTGCTAGTTCTGTTTCTTCCCAAATTTTAAGGGACAGGGCGTCGATGTTGCTGGTAGTGTAGACGACCAGCTGCTGCACTGGGCCCTCGACGGTGGGCTCCTCTCCGTCGCTGCAGTCAACGGAGCTGTCGCTCGTGCCGTCGTTGGTTTGGCCAGTGCTGCCATCTGCCGGTTCCGCTGAGCGCTCTGATGTTGGGGAAGCAGGTGACATCAGACGCTGCGTGGCTTCTTGGAGGTAGGAAGCTTCAGTAAAGCCCTCCGCAAAAATAAGAGGGCACGTGATACGTGCGTCTCTATGCTTGGCGTCAGTAGCTGACGCGTCAGCATGCTTGGCACCATAAATGGGGTCTGTCAAAGTTTGCTTAAAACTGCTGAAGCTGTCGGTTGGTATTCGCCATTTGTATATAGCTTCGCCCAACTTGACACTGACGAATACCTCCCAAACAGCGTTGCCAGGCGCAAGACGAGCTTCCCACCGTTCAAGTGGGAAGGCATGGATTGCATTTGTGTACTCGCTTCCTCGGAAGTTTGAAATAAGCTCAATGCAAGGAGCGGACGACATCTTAACGTTCGAAGTGCGTGCGTCAAGCTTAGCAGCACACACTCGAATGGGCGGTGGTGGCTCTGCGCCCAGCGCACTGTCAACGTATAGGTGGCGCGGCGCTACTGCGCCCTGGTGGCGCTACGCGGAGTTGAGCGGAGGATACGCGCGTCGCTCAGTACGTCCTCACTAGGCGCGCTCTCCAACTCGAATCGCCTCTGTCCCTTTGACGCTTGCACTGTGCATGGACTAAATTTCCTGGGTGCCTTTATCCCAGAGTTTGGGGAAGTTTTTACATGAAAAATGCATCTCCTTCCATTTTAATATTGTGTCCTCATCGGTATTGTCATTGGCGGATTAGTCTTATCCTGGCGTGTCTTTGCGGGAGCTTATAACTCACGGAGCAGTTTGTCAGGCCATCTTAAGTTGTTGTTTAGATGGACTGTGTTACCCAGGTTGGCAATAAGCGGGTTGTCTGATTCTCTGCATTCCTTGTAGAATTTTGCAGCTAATTTGCGGAATCTGTCTTTGAGGCGCGGTAGTCCACTGATTTCGTGTAGGTGGACTGTTGGAGTTTCCCGCGGCATTTTGTAAGCATATCTAATGGCTCGATTTTGTATAGTTTGCAGTAGATTGAGGTGTGTGTCAGCAGCACTACCCCAAACTACTGCAGCATAATCTATTATTGGCCTTATTAATGCGATGTAGAGTCGAATCCCAAGATGCGATGGCAGTGATGATGAGGGGTTCAGAATTGGGTATAAAACTGTCATTCTACCCATAGCCTTGTTGCGGAGGTTCCTGACGTGTGTTTTCCACGTCAGTCTCCTGTCCATAGTGACGCCTAAGTATTTGGCAGTAGGAGTCCACTCGATGTTTTCTCCGAACAGGTTGAGGGGTTGCAGGTGAGGAATGGTCCTTCTGCTGACTATGAGAGCTTGGCTCTTTGTGGCATTGAATGCTAGTCGCCATTTGGTCGCCCAGTGTTCTATGTTGTTGCACGCC
Source organism: Vandiemenella viatica (assembly GCA_031002005.1). NCBI lineage: Eukaryota > Metazoa > Arthropoda > Insecta > Orthoptera > Morabidae > Vandiemenella > Vandiemenella viatica. The sequence continues at coordinate 19,928 of JARYHS010011246.1, read as the reverse complement.
CGCTGAAGCTTGGTCCTCACATGTGTGGCCCTGATGCTTCTGGTGAAAACAGCAGTGTCGTCAGCGTATTGGGCAGAATCGACTTGTTCTGTCCTCGGGAGGTCCGAAGTATAGATGTTGTATAAGACAGGGCCCAGCACTGATCCCTGTGGCACCCCAGCTCTGATGGTCTTCACGGAGGAGACTGCGTCGTCTAGTATCACACGGAAGGTCCTATCAGAGAGGTAGCTCTTGAGGAGTCTCACGTGTGTCATGGGTACCCCTTGTACCAACAGCTTGTATAGAAGGCCAGCGTGCCAGACTGAATCAAAGGCACGTGACACATCAAAGAGCGCCGCACCAAAATACTCCCTTTTGTCCATGGCTCCCATGGCAGATTCCACCACTCTAAGAAGTTGTTGCGGTGCTGAGTGGTTCCTTCTAAAGCCAAATTGTTCGTCGGGCAGGATTTGTTCATTTTCCAATACCCTACGAAACCTTTTGAGGTAAAGTCTCTCAAAGATCTTGGAAATTGTGGGCAGTAGGCTAATAGGTCTGTAGGATCTGGGAGACCTCTTGTCCTTGCCTGATTTAGGGACCGGCACTATCTCAGCGTGTTTCCAAACTTGTGGGAATTGGCCTCTCGCCATGATTTCGTTGAAGGCCACTGTGATGAAAGTTACAGCAGCAGGAGGCATGTGTCTCAGTATGGCACCCCCGATCCCATCGTGCCCAGCCGCTTTCTTAACATTGACGTGTGAGAGTGCTGTTAGCACTTCTTCTTCCGTGATTACGTCTATTGCGTCGTCTGCCTGCTGTTCGGCTACTAGGAATCGCTGCAGTCGGTCTTCTACAAATTGTATATGTACAGCATCTTGGGGTGCTTCGATGGGCCGGAAGTTGGCTTCGAAAACATCTGCCAGTGCATCTGCTTTAGCCACAGGCTCGCAGACTACTTGATTCCCTATCATTAGAGGCGGAATCCTGTCCTTTCTGCGCATCAGCCCCTTGGTTGCCTTCCACGCAGAACCGTCTTCTGTATTGAGGGACGCAACCCTGGCGGACCATTCACGTATACGGTGTTGCTCGAGGGCTGCTTTTATTTCTCGCCGCATCCTGTTTATAGTTCTTTTCGCTGCGGGGTCCCTGGTGACCTGCCACTCCCTTGTAGCTCTGTTCTTAAGAGTGATTGCCTCCTTGATGTCGGGTGGAAGTTGTTTAGAGCAGGCTGGCGGCATTCTAGAAGCAGGTGTAGCTGCTTCAACAGCCTCGTTAATCCACGTGGCTAGGTTAGCCATGGCGACATCCGGTCCTGAAGTTGTCGGCGTCAGTGCCTCTTGGACACGTCTGGTAAGTTGTTCCTTGAACATGTCCCAGTCAGTGCGTCTCAGGTTGTGGTGTCGTCGCTCTCCACGTGCCAAGATGTCTGTGGCCAGGTAGAATATGACAGGGACGTGGTCAGAAGACAACGCAGTTTTGGTTGTTACACCAATATTGTGGTGGAGTCCTTTTGTGATGGCTATGTCCAGCACATCTGGCAAGCCATGATTGAAGATGGTAGGTTCAGTTGGACCCCACACTACTGCATCATGAGCTTCGCTTACGCGGAGGAGCCGACGTCCACTGGTGTTCGTAGCTCTGGAATTCCAAGCCGTGTGCTTGGCGTTGAAATCCCCTGCCATAAAGATGTTTCCTCGCAGCCGAAGGAGCGCAGCTACATCATCCTCCGCTAAGAGTCCCCTGGGAGGTCTGTAGATGGCAATGAGTACCAGTTTGCCACGAGAGGTCTCGATGGCAACTCCCGTTGCTTCAATAGTTGCTAGCTCTGGTAGGACTATCGGGTGGTGTCTGATCGTGTTCCTTATGTAGACGGCTGTGCCACCCCCTGCAGTCAGGCGGTCATTCCTGTAGCATGAATAATTTGGTACAGCTGCCTTAATGCCAGGCTTTAGGTGGGTTTCATTGACTAAGCAGGCGTCAATGCCCTCCTCTCTTAGAAAGTCTCTAAATTCTCCCAACTGCCGCCACAGGCCGTTGGCATTCCACGAGCAGATTGAAATGTCTTCAATTCTGGCCATCGTGCAAGTTTTTTGTATCCTTGTGGACAGCCTCAAGCGCTGACTGAACTGCAGCAGAAATTTGCCGCGGAATGTCTTGGATCATGGTGATGACAGCTTGCAGTAATGATTGCACCATACTGAGCATTGAATCGTCATTCTGACTTTCTGTGTTCTGCGGGTGGTTTTTAGATGCGCCCTTGCTTGTTTGGTCCGGTGGTCGTTTTCCACGCCAATCAGTTTTCCTCCTGTCGTTTACAGGAGGTGCGTTACCAGGCGGGAGGTTACATGAGTTGTTTGTATCATTCTGTGTGTCTCCTGCAGGCGGATTTGATGGCTATTTCCGCATAGGTGACACTCGTTGAGTCCTTAGTAGCTTGGCTGGCATTTGATACCTTATCTTGTTTCATCTTCTGCCTCTGTTGTTTCCTAATGGCAGCGAGGTACAAGGAGTTATTGGCTTTTTGCCTTTCCTCAAATCTACCGAAGGCAGAACATTTCCTGTAACTTGCTACGTGCTGCCCGCCACAGTTCACGCACTTAGGTGGAGTATCACCTTTCTTAATACGGCAGTCTTTTGAGGAGTGTTCCCCAGCACACTTCACACACTTGGCAGGCATTGAGCAGTGCCTGGCGACATGCCCTACTCCCTGGCAATTAAAACATTGGGGAGGGCCCCTCTTGCTACGCAGCTTTTCAACTGTAACTCTGAGGGCACAGAGTGCAGTCATTTTGAAAATACCCCTGTTTTCCACGGAGTCGGTGAGTACAACCAGGACCAGTGGGACCTCTTGGTTGGTCTTGGGGGAACGGAGCCTCACCACGGTTCTTGCGGCATAGCCTTGTTCTGCTAGTTCCTCTTTAACTTCTTCTGGTGAGATGCTAAAGGGCATCCCCCTGATGACAACTTTTAGAAACTTTTCCTCCGCTGAGGGAAAGGTGTAGAAGGAAATCTGGTTCAAGGATGCGTATCCTGTGACCGCATTATGTTCAGCTGCTGTCTTTGTCTGGATCTTGTACAGGTCTTTACCTGCTGTTTTGACTGTGAACCCACCACCACATAGGGTCTTCAATTGCTGGTACAGTTTCATGTAGCTGTCCTTATAATTCAGTATCAGTGGTGGAGGCCTGTATGTTTTGACGCTACTGCTTTCTGGTTGTTCCTCTGTTTGAAGAGAGGCAAATTGGTTGCAGGTTGGAACTGCGGGGGCAGTAGTGCTCAGTCTTGCTGCGGGAGCGGTGCGTCGCGGTTCAACAAAGCCATCCGCATCCACTACTCTTTTCGTTCGTGCAGTCTTCATGTAGATGTTCTTCATAGCCTTGCAGGAGGTGGAAGTGGCTCTCTTCTTTCTCCGCCCCTCCTTGTCGTTTGTCACTGCCGTTCTTTTCCTTGATGTGGTAGACTGGTCCGCTGCGGCCATGTCTGCGTCCTCATCTGAAGAAGTATCGCTATACCAGTCCATATTAGATTCAGCGATAGTATTCGCATTGATTTGCTGGTCCAGTCCTTGAGTATCTTGTGAAGCCGATTCGTGGTCCAAGTCCGTAAGCCGGGTCGTCAACGGGGCCGCTGCTGCCGCCGGCAAAGCCGGGTACCCTGGGGCACTCGACCCGCCTGGCACGGCAGTGCGGCGAGAACTTTCCTTGTTGCTCATCTTCGCTCGACGGATGTCAACACGGAACCGCCTTGACGCTTGCACTCTGTCTTCGGCTGGTCTTGGCGGCGCGCAGCGGGCCTCGTATGGATCTCGCGCGCAGGCTTGTCCGCCGGTCTGGCTTCTTGGCGGCGGTTTGGCACCGGTGCTGGTCTCGGGCGGCGTCCTGCCCGAAGAGCCTTCTTGATCTCACAGCCAGAGAAGCAGGCCGCGTGCCCTCGGCCGCAGTTGCAGCAGATTGCTTCTTCTCTGGCCGTGGAACAGTTGGCTAGTTTATGGTCTGCCCCACATCGGACACATCTTCGCAGCTGGGTGCAGTCGCTCGCCTGGTGTCCATGGTTTAAAACACTGCCGGAGTTCGGGCGGGGAAGGCCTCTTCTTGGCAGCCTTCCTAACCTTCTCTCTCGGCAGTGCTGAAACAGCCACAGGCGACGGCTGGCTCGGCGGGCTGGGCTGCGCCATGTTGCAGCCGATGCCCTGGTCACTCAGCAGGCTGGTGGCCCTTTCCAGGTCGGCGGGGCATGAGGCCAGGATCTGCAGGCCTTCCTCGACAGGCCAGCAGAACAGAGGCAGCTCTGTAGCCAGCAGGAGCTGTACGTACAGGCCGCCCCAGTTTCCCCCATAGGCCGCCACCACGGGTTGGACTGGACCCTGCTCTGTGGTTGGTGCTGGCTCTTCCTCTTCATCTTCTGGCGTGGGCGACGCTGGAGCTGCCTGGGCTGCCGCTGCGTCGTCCCTCGGAGGGCTGGTTTGCGCTGGAGGCTCTGGGATTTTGAAGCCTGGTGCTTCTGTCCCTGGAGTCTGCAGCGTTGTGGATGTGGAGGCAACAGTTTTGCCTCCCGCCACCTGCCATTCCTCTGTTGCCGCTGATTGCTGCTTCCTGCGCAGCCTCTTTCTTCTTCCCTTGTTTCCCTGGTCTTCTTCTCTTGGCGTCGTCCTTGTCTTGCATTCCGGGTGTGGTTTGATGTGCGTTGGCTTCGTTCGGGCGAGGCTAGTAATTTCTTCCTCACAGCACATCCGCCGTAGCTCGCCGCGTGGTCAGCCCCGCAGTTCGCACACGTCGGCGTGGCTTCACGTGGCCGCGTGCAGACCGCGACGCTGTGGGCTCCCCCGCAGCGGACACAACGTACTTGATTGTTGCACTCAAACGCCCGGTGCTTGAAGCCCTGGCATTTAAAACATTGGCTGATCGTGGTTGGTTTCTTGTGCCAACCATCCCTGGTGATTTGGTCTTTCCCTTGGCGACTGGTTCCCGCTGGACGCTCGGCTGCTGTTTCCGTCCGGGGGTGGCTCTGTCCAGGTTCCCGTCGCGGTTCGTTTCTCTTGTCTTGTAGAGGAACATCGGGGTCCTTGGTTCCAGTTGCCGTTTCTTCCCCACTTGGTTGCGGTTTGTTTTGGTTCCTTCGTCCACCTAGGCGATCGATGGCTGTCTCAACGGTCTTCTGGAATGTGCTGTCGGTGATGAAAGCTGCCAGTGCTGCCCTTGACTTCTCCGGAAGCGTCGCCATCTGGTGGAGTATCTCGGATATAGTAGCCTGCTGGGGTGGCGAGATAGCTTGGAGCAGATTAGCAACTGCGCAAGTCTCGGCAGCACCGGAGTCCATGGCTCCATATGCAGCCCGCACCAAGTCAAGAAGTGAGCAAGACAGCGTGTGGTATACAGGTCTCAACGGAGTCCAGTGGGAGAGCGCGCCGAGCGAAGACGTCCAGTAGCTGCGCGCGCATTTGGGGATCAACTCTACGCAGCGCCACCAGGGCGCAGGAGCGCCGCGCCGCCTATACAGCGCCTGCGAGCTGGGCGCTGAGCCATTCGCTGCCGGGCACCGGCAGTGAACACACCGCTACCAGCGGTGCCTCCTGAGGGGGAACACTGGTAGAGCGGGAAGCAAATTTTGTCGTCGACCATACCTTCAGCGCTAGCGCTAAGGTACATCAGTCCTCCCCAGGCGCTGGGGGAGAGCAGGGCCAAGCGCAGGCCTCCTAAACGAGGGTGCGCTTGGAGTACGACGGTAGGCGTCGACAGAGGTCTACTGGAGTCGCGAAGTGCCAACACGGGTAGCGTCGGAGAGTAGCTAACCCCCACTAGCACAGGGTATTACCGCTCCATGGCCCACTCCCAAGCGGAGTGGAACCCCCGAGCGTGAGCTTAGGGTTGCATCTGTATCCAGCAACCTAACGGTGACAACAAGGATACAGTGCAACAGTCCCAATAGGCAAGACGCGCACCTAGATGACGTGAAACAGAGAAAGATGTCAACATTCCGGAACTGGTACAGCGACAACGACAAGCCAAGATCTGAGTCGGATGAGGATACGGCATACAACGACGCGCCGTCTTCAAGTAATGAATATTACGAAGACAGTGAGGAAAGCACGGAATCGGAAGACAATCAAGGGACACATGGACAATCTCAGAAAACCACAGCGACAATTGCTGCACCAACAAAAGCGAGAAACAAAAGGAAAAATACGCCTAAGCGGACAATACAACCACAAGAGATGAAGAAGAATACAGTAGACAGCAACCAACAATATTTGGACAAAGAAGAAACCAGAGGGAAAACAACAGAGTATCAAGATGAACCAGAAAGCACACAAGAAAACGGACAAAACTCTCAGGAAGAGCCCTTCCAGACACAGAGAAGCAAAAGAAGACGAATACCGAGACACCCAAGAGTAGCAGAAAACCAAGACAATCCGGGAGTAGCTACACACAATAGTTTCTCCCCACTCGCAGAAAATAACCAACAAACAGAGGAAGGAAACCAAGAAGGACACCAAGATCAACCACAAAAGATACGACTTCCACCCATTGTGGTCCAGGAAATACCACAGTATACAGCAATGAACGAGAAGCTAAGAAGCATACTAAGTGGAAACCTAAAAGCGGGATTCAGTCAAGGACAGATCAAGTACTATGCAGAAAGCAAAGAAGACTACATAAAAATAAAAACATTCTTTCGCCAAAATAAAATAAATTTTTATAGCCACCAACTGCCTGAATCCAAACCACTGCGGGTGGTCATTAAGGGACTTCCAGCATCAGTCCAAACTGAGGAAATCAAAGAGGACTTGTGCATGAAAGGATATGAGGTGACAGCAGTCCACCAATTCAAACGGAGAGATAAAGACACGCGGGAACTGATTCCACTGGCCACCTTCACCGTGACACTCCCGGCCGGGAAGAAGTCTGAGGAAATTTACAATGAACTAGCCATTTTATACACAAGGGTTAGAATCGAAAGATATAGAAGCCAAGATGGCCCACCACAATGCACCAAATGCCAAAGGCATGGTCACACGGCAAACTATTGCCAGCTCCCAAGCCGATGCGTCAAATGTGCAAAACTGCACCACAGCAAAGAATGCAAGCTACCCAAGACAGAGAAGGCAAAGTGTATAAACTGTCTGGGAGAACATGCAGCATCCTGGAGGGGGTGTCCGAAATACCAGGAACTACTACGACCGAAGAGGGCAGTACACAACAAAGAAAACCAAAAAGAAAAAATGAAGAAAAAAGAAGAACCACCAAACAACAGAGAATCACTAAGAGCAAAAGACGAGCAGTACCAATCCGAAAGGAACCGGGGGAAAACAACATACGCTGACACAGCAGCAGGTTCCAACAATCAGCAAAACAGAGAACAAAGGAAAAACAGGGAACAAAGGCAGAAAACAAACAGAAGAGAAAGGGAGGAAGAAGACAACATAGACCAGGACGACAACGCAAGCTTTTTCGGGGACGACCTACAGAAATTCCTGAAAACAATGAAGAAAACAATGAACAAGTTCAAACGAGCCAGAGGGATGTGGAACAAGTTGATTGCCCTCGTGGAAGGCGTAACGAGTCTAATGGACTAATGGATCACAGGCCAAAAGAAAAATTGAAAATTGCAATCTGGAACTGCAATAACATTAAAAATAAAAGGATTGAGCTGTTAGAATTCATCAAGAGAGAGGAAATAGAGATAGCCCTCGTATCAGAAACCTTCCTCAAGCCAAACGACAACTTCAGACTGTCCGGCTACGAGGTCTACCGCACAGATAGAGTCGGCAGGCGTGGGGGCGGAACTGCAGTGGTAATCAACAAAAAACTCACGCATGAGCCAATGAGGACACCGCAACTAATAGAAGCAGAGGCCACAGCAATTAAAATACACTCACAAGAAGGCCACATTGTGCTGATTGCGGCATACCTCCGACCCAACGGAAACCTAAACGAAGCGGACTTAGACGAGCTCCTTGCAACAGGCAACAAGGTAATCATAGGAGCAGACCTAAATGCCAAACACTTTGCATGGAATTCCAGAAGGAATAATGCAAGAGGGGAAACAGCTATTGCGACTGGCAGAAAGGAAAAACATCGAGATCCTCGGCCCGGAAGACCCCACATTCACCCCATCTAATGCACGAGGGCAACCGGACGTACTAGATATAGCCCTGGCAAAAAACATAACAAAGCAAATAGAACTAAAAACCATGGATGAACTCTCCTCAGATCATCTGCCAGTAGTGATGGAGTTCCGGAACTGGATATTACCATTCAACAAACCAACTACAATCAAACAAGTAGACTGGCAGTACTTCAAGAGAATAATCCACAATAAAATAAAGCCAACATATAATGTCTCAACACCAGATAGAATAGAAAACGCAATTAAGCATTTTGACCAAACAGTACTCCAAGCTGAGCACCAAGCCTCAGTTATTACCACTTTCCACGACAGAGTCCGAGAAGAACTGCCACCCCTACTAGAGGACCTCAGATACTTACGCAACAGATATAGAAAGCTCTGGCAACGGTATCGAGACCCCGCCGACAGACGACGGTTTAACCGATACGCTAAGCAGCTCCGCGACCGACTACAAGAGAGACGATCAGAAAAATGGGAAAACAGAATGGCAGAATTAGTGCTCGAAAACAGAGACGCGTGGCAATTGATTCGAACACTGAAACAACCACGAGAGGCCAAGATAGCCATCAATGGACCGGCGGGACAATGCTTCACTCCACTCGCAAAAGCGGAAATTCTAGCTGAAAACTTCGTACAACAGTATGCACCAGAAGAATACGAGTGGACAATAGCGGAACAGCAAGAGATCGAGAATATCGAAAGGCAAGCTGACGAGATTCTCCAAGAACCAGCGAGGGACCAACCCGAGTTAACAACACCAGGGGAAGTACGAGGGATCATCAAAAAGCTAGCTACGAAAAAGGCACCAGGGCACGATAAAATAGGAAATCAACATCTGAAAAACCTACCAAAGAAAGCTGAAGTATTACTAACTAGAATCTTCAATGCTTGTCTACTACAATGCCATTTTCCGACCATATGGAAAATCGCCAAAATAACGGCAATACCTAAGAGAGGTAAAGACAAACGCCTAGCCGAAAACTACCGCCCTATCAGTCTACTCTCCTCAACCTCGAAGGTCTTGGAAAGAGTGCTGATCAAACGAGTAAACGCAAGCCTTGAAGTGGAAAAGACGATCCGAACGGAGCAGTTTGGTTTCCAGAGCCGAGTAGAAGCGACCAGCCTACTACTACGGATAACGGAAGACATCAGTAGGAACTTCAACTATAGCAAGTCCACGGCAGCCGTCTTCTTCGATCTCGAGAAAGCGTATGACAAAGTATGGCATAAGAACTTAATATTCAAGCTGGACACACAAACAAAAATAAAACACTGTTATATAAAACTCATTGGAAGCTACCTGAAGGACCGAAGATTCTATGTGTCAGTAGACGGGGAAAGATCTTCAATGTATACAATATCGGCGGGGCTTCCACAGGGATCAAACATCGCGCCACCATGCTTCAGTGTTTATGTAAATAACTCCCCGATACCACCATACGTGAAGAAAGCTCAATTTGCAGACGACACAACCATATACACCACCGGAAGAAGACATGACCTAAACATAATCCACTTACAAAGAGGAATAGACGAATTCACGAACTGGTGCCGCATAAACAAGATAAAAATCAACGCAAATAAATGCGCGGGAATGTACTTCACAAAGAAAAGACCGATATTACCAGGACAGCTAAATATTATGGGAAGAAACATAGATTGGGTAACCGAACATAGATACTTAGGAATAACAATTGACAAAAAACTGCTATTTAAAGAACATACAATGGACAGGAAAAGAAAAGGAATAGCAGTAGCAAAAAACCTGGCCCCAGTACTTCGTAGCAACGACCTCGGAACAAACACCAAAATGAGAATCTACAAATCTGTTATTCAACCATTCTTATTGTATGGATGCCAAATATGGGGGATGGCAAGCCCAACAAATATTATGAACATCCAGAGAATACAAAACCGATGCCTCAGGATGATTCTAAACGAAACGCAATATACCTCAATTGACTATCTACACCGAGCAGCCAACATCGAAAATATAAACACAGAAATCTTCAGTCAAACCTCCAAATACCTAGAAAAAATAGAGTCCAAAAGACAAAACACAGAAAGACTGGCAAATCTGGGTACGGTAATGCCAAGAACATGGCACAAGCATAAGGTGCCACTTAGCATTGTGTATAACCCAGAATAAATCAATACAAGAAAATTAGAGGGGTTTTTTCACCATTAAGGTCATCCTAGATGACCATAGCCCTGGTTTTTCCCCTAAAAGTGCAAAATAAAATGTGTCTCCAAAACATCCCAAACCTTACAACACATAGCAGAGCCACCGAAGGTAGCGGGGCTATACACACACAGCCGCTGAGGCTACGACACACACAAAAAAAAAAAAAAAGTGTGGTATACATAGCCCACTATGATAAAATAATTAGTGAAACAACAAGACGGCTCTCAACACTGCGCCTGCTCCGTGGACTCAGGACTGGCTGCAACTACAACACAATAATGACACTCTATAAATCACTAATACGTCCATACATAACATACGGCCACCCCCTCCTACTCCACCCACCCAAAACTAGACAAAAAACTCTCGACATTCTTGAACGACGCGCAATACGGACAGCTTACAGACAAACTCCTAGGTCCCTCAACAATGACGCAACCTATCGCCTAGGCGGGACCGCTCCGCTGTTCGAGTATGCCGCGGACCTTGGCCGCCGCTACATGCTCCGGGCGGCGGGGCGGCCTGCATTCCGCCCCTTACTGGACGAACTGCAGCGACAGCTGACGGCTCCCAACCCCCTACCTACTACCCTCCTCAGCCTACACAACACCACAACATAAACAACCGCGAGCAATCATCACAGTACACACACTGCAACTAACACGGGGCGCAACTGCTGGGGTAGCGGGTTTCTGCCTGGCGGGCCAACGCCTCGATACTTAAGCTAATAGATATTTTTACAATAATATTATTAACATCAAAATCAAACATTTCTCACAAGGCATAACTGAATGACCTGGATTTCAACTTCAACTGATACTAACAAGACAAATAAACAAACTATGGCGGCGGTCCTTCCTCTAAACATCCAACTTCCAATACCCCCTCCCCCCTTCCCAAATCAGATCCAACCCCGGGATGCGTAAGTTGCCTCCGGTAGCCCGGCGTGTGTGGTTGGGGCTTGGTTGTTCTGGATGCCGAGCGTGGATACTGGGCCCTTGCAATCTTTGCCTAGCCGACCTCGAACAAAACATCGCCAAATTATGCAGCAGGACGGAGTGGCAGGAAATGCCAAAAGCGTCCATCATCATCGCGGGCTTGCCCACGATGATGAAAACCTCCAAGTTCGTTCGTTCGTCGTGGTACGGCCAAGGAGTACCAACACCGCCAGGTGGCGTGTGGCGGCCCGTCGCCGCCTAGCAGCGACCGAAGACGATGCCGCTTAACGTGGAAAGATGCTGAAGATTACTTCGCCAAGCAAAGACGTCTCAAGGAAGAAGCCTCGACTTCAAGGAAAGCAAGGTCGTCAACCACGGAGACTGCATGGCACCAGGGCAATGCAGAGTCGTCAGCCGAATTTACCTCCGACAAGGCGGAGGTAACATTCGACAGCCTCAGTAAAAAGCAAATTTTGTCTGAAGACATACAGTACTCCCAGACGAGTACTCCCCAGTCGCCAACTGAGGACACACCACGAGAACTGCCAGATATGACCTTCAGTTTCAAGTTGATTGACCTGTCCAATATCACCAATGACAGCCAATAATGGACGGACCAGTCTACTACTGAAGAAGAGCACACCCCAACTGGTTCACCGACGCGCACTCCGCAGGCGTCACCAAGCATGAGCCCAAACGAGGTTCCTCAGGCTGCAGCAAGCGGAGCAGCACCACCAAGCATGGACCCACCTCACCGCCACTACCCAGCATCCAAAGAAGGTGCTACTGGCGAGCAGGCCGAGACGAAGTGGGTCGCCATCTTGGTACGACCGGCTGACATTGCAGCTGCTACCAAGATGCTACAAGATAATGGCATCCTGTACCACCCGCAGCTGACTGGAAAGGCCCCGGCTGCTCAAGTACGGAAGAAGTTGAGTGCAGACAAGAACGCGCAATGCTTTCGATGCCAAGCCTGGGGCCACAAAGCCAAGGACTGCGAAGATGGTGAACGCTGTGTTCGCTGCGCGGGCAATCACAGCGTAAAAACCTGCAACCGACCGAGAGATGCAACGCCGACCTGCGCAAATTGTTCGGGTCAGCACGCATCATGTTTCTCTCGGTGTCCCGCGAGACCTACAAGACGCAGTCAGCAAGAGCAAGTGCAAAAACCAGGACAGAATGCCACTGCCATAAAGAAAAAAGCCGCGCGAAAGAAGAAAAAATCCTCGCGCTCAAACGGCGGAGTCAGCCAGCTACCGTCGCCAGAGGGAGGGAGGGAGTGACACTCCCCACCACCTGGGACACCCCCTCCACGCGGGCACCAGCCAAGCAGCTCCACGAGACAAGGACAGGAGCAGCTGCTGCCTATCACAACAAGAACACCACCGAAGGAGCAGCCATGACGAGAGGTGCACCAACCAAGACAACAGTTGCGCGCTCTGCTCCAGGTGTACCAACCAAGAAAACAGGGCCAGCAGCCAAGACCAACTAGCCCTGCTGAAAATCATGCAACTACTGACACAACTTATAGCAAAAATTATCCCGTAAAAAGGATAAAATACAAGGACTGTATGTCCGCAGGACCCACTAAACTGTAATCCCTATTACCCAAAAAACAATAGAATGTAATAAAATGAGTCAAATAAACTTAATATTACAAATAAATGTTTACCCGATGGCCGAAAAGAGCTACCGCTCTCCAACGGCCCGCCCCCCAGCCTTCAGCTGGGGGAGTGAAAGATAATAAAAAAAAATAAAAAAATAAAAAAAAAATAATAAAAAAAAATAAAAAAATAAAAAAAATAAATAAAAAAAAGCGGCAGTCGAGTTCTGGATCGCAACAGCAGCGGCAGGTTCCACTTCATCATCCAGTAACAAGACAGAAGAAGAAGACGGAGCCTCAGAAGACCGATAGAGCTCGCACCAGCCACTCCCAAGTTCCAGGACGGCGAGAAGATCGACTGGATGCCCTCATCGATCTTCTCAAGAACCTCGTCAACCACCTGGTTTCAAAGGAAGACTTGCGAATCTCGCCGCGGCAGCCCTAATGGGCACCACAGCAACAACGGATGACCATTTCTGGGATGGCAGATGTGCTGGCATTCCATCTAGTAAAGAAGCATCATTTGAAGACGACAACAATCAACAACTTACACCACCGTGAAGACACACCAGCAGAGAAGTCTTGCACCACCCAAATACTTCTGGAGGCAATGTCTTCGGACAACATCCTCCACCCCCACCTGCCTACTAAGACATAGGCAGTGACGGTGCTGTGCTGCTGCTGCTGCTGACGACAAATTTTGCTTTACATAGGTGCGGGCCTCATAGTAGCTTGCCCTACAGCACAGCACAGCGTCATCGGTATGGCTTACGCCATGTTGTTGATGCAGTACCAGGGTAAAACCCTATGACTGCTGTCGGATTTGCTTTTTTTGAATTGTCTTTTGCTAAGTCGTCAGTTGTCATGGATGTCTGTTGTTGTCTTGATCTCGACGTGGCATTAGGGCGGTGATTAGCTGGGTTAGCAGCGTCACCACCACCGTGAGCTGGTCGCTGGGTCCGGAACGGCAGTGGCATCGGTCGGCAGGACAACCTCCACGGCGGCCGGGTGGCTGCCCTATTTCCTTTTTTTTTTTTTTTTTTTTTTTTCTGGTCTTGGCGACGCGGTGCGGGCCGCGTATGAAGCCCTCGCGTAGTCGCCGGTCTGGATGTGTGGGGTTGCTTGCTGGAGCTGATCTCCTGCCGGGCACTCCGGGGTGCCGTGGCAGCTTTGGAGCGATATTTCGCCCTAAGCTGCTTCTTCCTTTCACAGCCAGAGAAGCAGGCTGCATGGTTAAGTCCGCAGTTACAGCAAACTGCCTCATCCCTGGCTGTGGTACATTCAGTCGCACGATGATCAGCCCCACATCTGGTGCATCTGCGCTGGTTTTGGCAGTCCCTCGCCTCGTGTCCATGAAGCTGGCAATTGAAACATTGCCGGAGCTCGGGAGGAGAGGGCTTCTTCTTGTTGGCCCTCTTGACCCTCGCCCTCGGCTGTGCCTCAACAGCTGCAGGCGCAGGGAGCGGTTGGCTCGGTGGGCTGGGCTGCTCGATGGTGCAGCTGACGCCCATGTCGCTCAACATGGCGGCGGCTCTCGTCAGGTCCGAGGGGCAGGAGGCTAAGATCTCAGCCAATAAGAAGACTGCGGCTGCCAAGAAGAGGAAAGTAGGCGGGAAGCCGCCGCCAGAGACCCTCTCTAAAGCAGCTTCTGACGAGTTGATGGAGGAGCCAGTGCCGAGACCGCCGCCGCCTAATCCTGAGGGACCTGCAACCCCAATCATGTTTGGCTACAGCGGCAACTTTTGCAGCCTGGTAACGGAGCTGCAAAAGGTCACGGAGCTGCCAATATTCTATTGGCCCGTGGACGAAGGCTTGATGATTCACACCTCCACCATTCGGGACTTCTGCTCAGTATTGAGGTTCCGCCCGGAGGGGATCACTGACTTCAAATGCTACTTCCCAGACAGGAAGGACACCGCACCGGATGCCCCTGTGCAGACGTCTGCCCCTGTGCAGACGTCTGCCCCTGTGCAGACGGATGCCCCTGTGCAGACGGTGCGGAAACCCAAAACCAAGTCGCCCTCCCGCGAACTGGCGCAGTGCTTCAAGTGTCAAAACTTTTGGCACTGTGCCAGCGAATGCACCAACCAAGCTAGGTGCGTTCGTTGCGGGGGCGGCCATCGATTAGCGGACTGCGAACGCGACCGCAATGACCCAGTCTGCTGCAACTGCGGCTCCAAGCACGCCGCGTCTTACCGTGGCTGCAGAGCATGGAAGGAGCAAGCCAAGAAGCTCCCCCAGCGGCGCCAAGTGCCGCACTCGCAGCCCACCAAGAGCCGGCAGCAGACCAGCGCTCCTGCTGCGGAGGCCATCCCGCAGCAGTCAGCCGCGCCGAGAAGAAAGAAGGAGAACGCACCACGTCAGCGCCAAGGGCTCCATAAGCGGGCCACTCCGAAGACAACACGCCACGGAAGAGAGGCTTGCTGTCGTCACACCTGCGCTCGCCAAGACACCGAGCACCAGGAGGACAGACTGCAGCCTCTCATCCAGCTCCTCACGGAACTGCTAACGCGACTTCCGACAAGGGAAGTTGTGCCAATAGCGCCCCCGAGAGCAAAAGCTGCTCTCTCCTAAGACCTTCCCACCTGCGCGAAGACCACCGGTCATCGCCATAAGAAGATTACATCTTCTGCCACCCGAGACGACAGACCGACAGTGAGGCAAAACCCGTCAACCATCGTCGAGGAGTAAATGCCGAAAGGCCATACACTCCATAAAAATCAACTCTAATATGGCTGGAGCTGATACTGGCTGTTCTGCGTGTTGGACCATGTAGCAGCTCAACCTAGATTCATTCGCTCAATTCAAGTTGTCGCCGCCTACTGGATTTGGATTACGCTTTTCACCGGACTTCGCATTTTGGACTATCTCTCTGGAACTTGGCCTGCTCGTTTTTTGGACATCACCTGCCTGCCTACGGACTACGCCTACCTGCTTTTCGGATTACTGCTTGCCTGCCATCGGACTACTGCCTGCCTGCCATCGGACTACTGCCTTCCTGCCAACGGACTACTGCCTTCCTGCCATCGGACTACTTCCTTCCTGCCATCGGACTACTGCCTTCCTGCCATCGGACTACTGCCTTCCTGCCATCGGACTACTGCCTGCCTGCCATCGGACTACTGCCTTCCTGCCATCGGACTACTGCTACCTGCCTGCTTGCCGAGTCGCCTGCTGGCTTCCTGACTACGCCCGTTTTCCCGCTGTTGGCGTACGCCGGCCATCAGACTGCGCCTGCCCTACCTGCCACACGCCTACTGCCAACATCGCTTACTGCCCGCCGCTGCCGACAAATGGACTCTCAGCGACCTGCCAGCATAATGGACCACACCCAGCAACACTACTGTGATGGTAACGCCACAAACAATTCCAGTATAAACCCTACCATCCTCCCACCAACTGTCACCACCAGCACCCACCTCTATACCATGGCAACTTCCTCAACGACAATTGCAACCACCACCACTACCACCACATCATCAATCATCAGCCCCACCACAACTGAAGGAATACACTCTCATCTTCCACAGATCATTCAAAAACCTCCACGGGGCACTAGCTATTTACAACGGCTAGAAACAACGCTAAACCCTACGACCAATCAAAATGTGGCGCCTCGCCATCTCCACAAACCTCTTCAACAAAACCCACTCATAGCACATGCGAATCCATGGAAACTACACCTTCCCCCCCTACCACTTCCCAGACAATCCACACATATATATTGAAAGGACTGTTCCCGGAATACACAAATAGCAAAACATTAACCAAATTCATAAAACGCCACCTACCAAATATACATATCCATCAACTCATTCCCACGAAGAATGGAATGAGTATTAAAAGCAATAATACAGACCTAATTAAACTAATTAAAAACAAAATTGGCTTACCCTCCTTTGGCGATAATGCCACCTTAACCCCACTCACCCCTCCACCGCCAGCTCCAACGAACAGTCCGTAACTACATTACCGCCCACAAACGACGTACTTGGAGGGACACCTGCAACCAGCTAAGTCAAAAATACATGCAAAACTCCTCACAATACTGGTCCACCTTTCGACGCAATACCGGCCTCAAACACGCACCCACCTACCCCCTCCTCCACAATAATCTACCTATAACTGATAATACTCAGAAAGCAAACATCTTCGCCGACCAACTACAAACCATCCATACCACACCAAACGACCCCCGATTTGACTACACCGACTCCGCCATAATAGAACAGCGTGCCGACCCTTCACTACCACCACTCAAACCCGTTTTCAACTACATTCAAACCGTCAGCCGCACTGGGCTTAACACCCCCATCACAACAAATGACATCCTATCCGTCCTTCACTCCAAGAAAAATACAGCTCCCAGCCCCGACTCCATCACACATAGACACATCAAAGAAGCACCCCGATCCTTCCATCAACTCCTTGCCCTCCTATACACATTCATCCTATACTCCGGCATCTATCCTCCCAAATGGAAATCTTCAAAAATTCTTATGTTCCCAAAACCAAATAAGCCCAAATCAGACACCAACTCATACCGACCGATCAGCCTCACCTCCGTCTTTAGTAAAGTATTTGAAACCATTTTATCAAAAAGAATCCACCAACACCTATCCCAACACTCACTCCTATCCCCAGCCCAGTGCGGCTTCCGCCCAAAACTATCCACCCAAGACCAACTCCTCAAACTAGTTCACCTCCTGACCACCCACACCAACTCCCACCGATCCGCAATCCTCATCCTACTAGATATAGAAAAAGCCTTCGACCGCGTTTGGCACGCAGGACTCATTTTTAAATTACAAACCTTCGCCTTGCCCATCACCTATATCCGTACAATAGCCTCCTTCCTCACACACCGCACCTCATTTGTAGCCATTAATAACTTCTTCTCCCGCATTTTTTCCCCTACCGCAGGTGTCCCCCAAGGATCCGTCCTCTCGCCACTCTTGTACATCCTTTACATCTCAGACATACCCATACCTGCACCACCCACATACATCCTCAAATACGCCGACGACACCGCCTACCTAGCCCTGTATCAATCACTTCAACAATCACAAAAATTCATACAGAAAGAACTGGACAAATTTGTAAAATGGTGCAACCGCTGGAGACTAATTATAAATCCTAATAAAACACAAGCAATCATTTTTGGAAAAACTAGCAGAAGATACCGCCTCGCAGACTTCAATATTACCATCTACAGTCATCCCATCCAACAACAACCAACTGTTAAATACCTAGGCATCACCCTCGACCGTCATCTAACCTGGACACACCACCTCAAAACTATCATCACTAAAGCCACTACCCGACTGAACCTCCTGAAATTACTCACTGGCACATCCTGGGGACTCCGCAGCAACGTCATCATTAACACATATAAAGCATTCCTCCGCCCCATCCTTACCGCCGTCGGTGAAGCCCTTACCGTGTACTCCCGGGATGAGGAAAGGCTCTGCCCGTTGCGGCGGTTGCGCTCTGGCGCCCTCTCGGTGCGAATCACGTCTCACCAACACTTACAACACCTGTTGCACACAGCTGTTAATAATATAACGATTCGGCATGTTCCAGGACCATCTCAACAACAGCGACGGCGAGCGGCACCAGCTGACAACCTCAGCGTCGGTGTGTGGACCAGCTGTAGTTATTGCATGATACCATATCCTAACAAAACTAACAAACCCTTCATACATCCAACCTTGTAGCATAGAATCTGTCGCGGTACTGGCAGTATCTTAGCCAGCCGCTCTTATTCCCTACCTAACTATCGCAGAGGTTTTTTTCCCAAGGGTAAATAAAACCTTGGCACTTTTTTCCCTCTGCCCTGTCTCTTCTTTCAAAAGTTTCTGTCTATCTTATCCGATGGACCCATGTAAACGGGCGGACGCCTGGACGCATGGAATACATCACAATCCCGTTCCTGTGATCACCTATAGAATTACTAACTTAATGCATGTGCAGAGGCGAGCAGTAGTTAACAGGAAGGCCGCCATGCTTGGAGGAGCGGGTTTTGGGTGCTCCCCCAATATATATATAAAAAAAAAACCATCCTTACCTATGGTCACCTCTCATGGTTATCCGCTCCCGACCGCTTCTACAATAGACTTCAAATTATTGAACGCCACGCACTCCGTATCGCTTACCGTATCCGACTGCCATCACCCACCCATCTATTGTACACCCAAATGAATTTTCCCCACATCCTAATCCACCTAGAATCCCTCCGCATAAAATACTCAATCAACAGTTTTCATAACAATAATCCTATCACCTTAAACCTTATCACCGAACCACATCACCTCCCCATCTCCTACAAACAAGTACCACCCACATTACATCTCCTCAACATCCTTATCCTGACTCATCACATAGACCGACCGACACCACTACCCAACCAAGAGAAGCGACCCAAAATATACCCCACCCTTTAAACCCATCTAACTGAAAACAATTAGTAAATCTGCTTGACATTCTGTAAAACCTTCAAATAACAGCACTCTGATTATGTTTTAAAAACAGAAAAAATCAAATTATTATTGTAAAAAGATCTTGTAACTATTATATTTATAATCACATCTCTTGTTAAAATGTAACACTAGGCTGAAGAGCACGACTTGTGTGCTGCCAGTCCACCTTCCCCCTGTGGGAAGGAATGAAATGACAATATATATATATATATATATATATATATATATATATATATATATTGTTGGACATGTA
Source organism: Vandiemenella viatica (assembly GCA_031002005.1). Classification (NCBI taxonomy): domain Eukaryota; kingdom Metazoa; phylum Arthropoda; class Insecta; order Orthoptera; family Morabidae; genus Vandiemenella; species Vandiemenella viatica. The sequence continues at coordinate 364 of JARYHS010011246.1, read as the reverse complement.
GCAGCTCAACCTGGATTCATTCGCTCACTTCAAGTTGTCGCCGCCTACTGGATTTGGATTACGCTTTTCACCGGACTTCGCATTTTGGACTATCTCTCTGGAACTTGGCCTGCTCGTTTTTTTTGGACATCACCTGCCTGCCTACGGACTACGCCTGCCTGCTTTCCGGATTACTGCTTGCCTGCCATCGGACTACTGCCTTCCTGCCAACGGACTACTGCCTGCCTGCTTTTCGGATTACTGCCTTCCTGCCATCGGACTACTGCCTTCCTGCCATCGGACTACTGCCTGCCTGCCATCGGACTACTGCCTGCCTGCCATCGGACTACTGCCTGCCTGGCTGCTGTGTCTGCCTGGCCGCCTA
>JARYHS010011245.1:0-34001 GCA_031002005.1 Vandiemenella viatica | reverse complement strand
TGAGAGTATGCAGAAACCAAGTTTTCGACCTCCAACACCCTCGGCACAGTTTTCTGTGACCAAAACACATCAAAATGTTGGTACTTTTTTCAGTTTTTCGTCTGTAACTCCTTCCTGATGAGTCCTAGCAAGAAACACTCTATTTTCAATTTTAAAGAGGACAAAATTTTCTACAACTTTCCTAGTACAAACTTTTTTTCTAAACTCAAAACTAAGCGAGCTACAGTTCTTCGAAAATCAGCCAAATTTCACACCTTTCCTAAAAGTTGGGTTTTTACCTACTTTGCCGCTCAAAATGACCTGAAACCCCTGTATATATAACTTATATATATGTATTTCTGTATGACATAGTATATACATGTTCTACACTTTGATTACTGATGGTCAATTCAATAATCACATAGCATTGCACGGAGATCCCGAAGGATTGTTCGGCCGCCAGGTGACAGTGTTTTCGATACGCCGCGTAATGCGCTCCCTTATGGTTATCTAACCTGACCAAGCAATTGTACAGGATGTAGGGAACCTACAGCTTAAGGTGGAATCCAAACCACAGAATCGTTCTGGCTTACTTCATATCACACAGCAAGCTGTGGCAGAGGTAAAGGTCGGGGGCCAGATTGTGGTCACAGTCACCTTTTCCCTTCCACGCACTATTCATAATTCTTTGACCAATATCATTCCAAGCCCCATCACCAACATACACCTTGTACACCTCCCATAACTGTTTTCACTCTCCTTTCAATGACTCCCAATCCAACTCCTTTACCATATCAGTTACTGACTAGGACCCATGATACTTTCAACAAACAATTCTAGCTGCTCTTCTTTGCATGCCTACCAACTCTTGTATTTAATACCCAAAAAGTAGGTACCAAACTACACCACTATATTCTGACCAAAGTTTTGTAAACCATCTCACTAACTTCTCTAGTACATCCTCTCATCACCCTGTCCAGCAAATGAAGGATTTTGTAACCTATTCCTACCACCTGCCCAATGTGCTCTGCTCAGTTGAGTTTATTGTCAAATGTTATGCCAAAATATTTTCACTTCAAGCCTTCAACAAGCAATTCTGACCCCACCATTTAATCATAAACAACCTTTAGTTTTTTTTATCTGTGCACCTAATAAGCAGACACTTCTTCATTTCATGCTGACCTACCCATTTAGATATTCTATCCATGATACCCTGCAACTTTTCACAGTCTTCTCCTGTTTTAATCCTATTATATATCATTATGTTACTCAACAAATTAGAAAAATGGGGAATAAGGGGTAAGGCCTATAAATGGATAGAATCATATCTGTCAAATAGAAAACAATTTACCATCATAAAAAGCAACACAGACTTTAAAAATGTAACATCAAACACCCCCACTATAAAAGCAGGAGTACCACAGGGCTCGGTGCTGGGGCCTCTCTTGTTCATCCTATACATAAATGATATCCCAAGACCAATAGGGGAGAATGATTCAATGGTCCTTTATGTAGATGATGCAACTGTGAAGATGTCAAACATCAAACTATGCAATCTAGAAACAAACCATAATCTTTACTTCCAGAAACTAGCAAAATGGTTAGAAGATAATATCTTGTAATCAATTTAAACAAAACAAAAATGATATCATTTCAGTTGAAAAGAACAAGTTACTCTGTAAATTTAAACATAAGCAGTGAGCAAATAAAGCAGACAGAATCAGCTAACTTGCTAGGGATTCAAATAGACAAAGTCATGAATTGGGAAAAACAGGTGGATCAATGATGTAAGAAACTAACCCCTATTGTATTTATGGTCAGCTACCTCCGAGAATTCTGTAGCAGGGATATTCTGACGACTATCTATTACTCCCTTTTTGAAAGCCAACTGAGATATGATATATCAGCGTGGGGAAGGCCCACAGAAAATATCGTAATGAGAATATTAAAAATACAAAAACATATGATTAGAACAATACTAAAAGAAAAAAGAATGGTTTCATGTAGAAAATATTTTGTAGATTTGAAGATTCTAACATTTCCCTGTATATACATATATAAGACTATACTGCTCTCACTCATAAAGAAGGTTGTTATAAAGAATGAGCAAGTGCACGAATATGAAACACGTTATAAAATTAATTTCAATTTACACACACACAACACAAAAAAAAATAAAAATGTCCTTCCTATTCGGGAGCCCAACTGTTCAATAAGCTTCCGACAGATATAAGATTAATTAGTAACAAGGGAGAACAGTTCAAACATAAGCTTAAAGATTATTTATGTGATAAAGCCTTCCACTCAATCAAAGAGTATTTAACTGATGAATGAGGGAAGGAAAGGCAGAATAAAAAATTGTTTGTAGTAGTAGTTTGTACTTATATAGGATATTACAGCACATATTTGTCAATAACATGTAGAAAAAAAACTGTATTAAACGATTTATAGTTAACTTAAGGCATAAAATTGCTAAGTAAGATAAGAATAATATTGAATATACTGCACCTTGACTTGTCCTAATTCATTATACAAGTTGTATGTAAATGATGTATAGGACCAAATAAAATGAATGAATGAATGAATGTCATCTGCAAACAAGTTCTGACTGTAAACCATCAACAGAATCATTCATTAGAATGATGAATAGCAATGGTCACAATACACTATACTGTGGCACTCCCATATTCACTCCCACTTCTTTTGATAATACTTTTCCTACTCTTTGCAGTTTGACTTCAAATGCTGCTTATAATGGGGCCTGAAGAAATACTCTGCAAGTACATATCAGAAGACTAAATGGTTTGCAGAACTACACGGACGATTCTGAAAACACTAACAGTACCAATAAATAAGTGAAACAGTTTGGCAATGGGCAGTTTGGTGGCATCATGTTCAGATTCATATTTTGAAATCCAGTCTCGACAAATATTTCCATAAGTTTGTGTTTTAACCTTTCTCTTTTCAATTTAAATATGCCAAAAAGCTTATGAGATTAAGTTTCTAAAGAACACTGAAGGTGCTCTCTACTTTGAGACAGAAAAATTTGTAGAAAACATTAATAATTGCGATTTATTATCATGTTACCTCTCCTTCATAGCATAGCCATCAATTAGCTGATCAATTTATGCAGATTGCCTCTCTAAGATTTAAGAAGTGTAAGTATGCTGTGACTTAGAAAGTACTCTCTACAGAAAAGCTAGGGTGGTTGTAACAGTGTAGTGAAGACCTATAAGATTATTAAGGACTGTAAAAGAGAAAATTTTGCTAGTATTTTTTACTATTTGATAGACTCTACATAAATGTGAAGACCAATCCAAGAAATTTACCTATTCCTGCAATACGAATAACAATTGAGGCAGTGGCAAAGCTAGGTCAGCAAGGGCCCCGGTGCAAAAAATTTATTTTGCGCCCTCAGGCCAGATGGGAGACCATTTTTTTGCTGGTAAGGGCCCCCTGAGCTGAGGCTGGGGGCCCCTGAGTTGTGCTTGGAGGCCCCCTGAGCAGTGGTAGGAGGCCCCCAGAGCAGTGGTAGGAGGTCCCTCTGAGCAGTGAGGGGGCTCCCTGTGTCTCAGGGGCCCCCTTAGACGATTAATGCCACTTGTTCGTAACCAGATGCAAATTCAGAGAATTTTCAGTAAAAGTGCTTATTTTGTGGGAGGGGGTGTTGCTTTGCAGATTGACAACTAGATCATCTGAGATAGGAGACAATTGTGGAGAACGAATGGCAAGGAAATCGATAATTACATCATTGAAGGAATAGTATTCAGATTATTCACCTAGAGTTATCATTGAAATCTGCTAATGACACCAGGTCTATTTTGTTTCTATACCATGACTCAGAAAGCATTTCCAGAAACCCTTAGGATATGGTCAGATTAGTGGTGGGGAGAAACTCGTTTGGGATAAAGCAGGATGAAAAATACAACCGGACCCATAAAGTTCCAAATTACTACATTTAAATTACAAGGAAAGGGAAAATGACTCACCACTCACCAAAGTTGAAGGCAGCGACGGGAGAACATATATCACGAACACAAAAATACACAATATTTCGGTCATAAACCTTCTTCATGTTAAAGAGAACGAGTCATGTGGTTCAGGAGGTGTGCACGCGCTGAAGTTTGTTACTTTAACATGAAGAAGGTTTATGACCAAAATATTGTGTATATTTGTGTGTTCGTCATATACGTTCTTCTCCCGTCACTGCCTTCAGCTTTAGTGAGTGATGAGTCATTTTCCCTTTCCTTCTAACTTATATTGCCTGAAGCCGTTTCTTTTTTCCTTTGTTTAATTAAATTACTACATTTACCATTTAACCCAGGGAATATCATCTCCAAGTAGAAACTTTCAAACAATAAACAATGTTGGTTCATGTTTTGAATTAAACCTTATGCTAGAACTGAAACACAAAAATATTATTTTGATTAATAATGTCTGTGATTTTTTTTATAGAACAACAATTTTTTCATACCTTTCACAATTACAATACTTAAAAAATTTATTCTATTTCATCCTTCTTTCTCATTAATTTTTGTTAAATTCATATGTTATTGCAATAGAAAGAAAAGATGATGAGTTTCCTATGGCTTCTTTGGGATTCACAGAAGTAAATCTCTACATTCCTCAACCAATGTCATTAAAAGGGAGATGAAAGGGTCTGCACTGGACAGCAGGCTGAGTGGGCTTCGGGAACTATTCTGAATTTGTAGTTTCATTAAAAATACTCAGCTTCACCAGGGATTTGCTTACTGTTGTACAGACCATGAGATGCTCTAGTGCCTGAGCAAAGCAGCTGCTCATCTGTATTGCAATAACTGAAATTGTTTAGTATAATGTTGTGGACTTATATTTATATGGGAAGGACAGATAAAATACACCCAACACTCACCAAAGTTGAAGGGAGGAGGGCAGCAGCAACACAAAACAACACACAAAAAATACAATATTTCAGGCTAAAACCCTTTGTCAAGTTAACAGAAGAAAGTGGCTGAGCCTGCGCTAGCCTTGCGTACGATGCAGCCCCTCATATTCTCAGCCCCTTATTTCTGTTAACTTGACAAAGAGTTTTAACCCAAAATATTGTATTTTTTGTGTTTGTGTGTGTTTGTGTTGCTGCTGCCCTCCTCCTCTCAACTTTGGTGAGTGTTGGGTGTATTTTATCTGTCCTTTCCATATAAATATTGCCTCGCAGCAGTTCTTTCCTTTCATTGTTACCTATGTGGACTTATATTAATATATGTAGTTACTTTTATATATTATTTGTAACTTTTATATTTTTAATAAACATTTAAAATTCAAAACTTCAGCTTTGTATAAATGGTGAGATTTCAGTAGTTTAATGATCTAATGTTGAAACCAGCTCTAAAATTTGCAGTGTTATGAATGATTTCTGTTTGTACACATTTCTTGTAGCAGCAAATAAATTAAAATTATATTTAAAAACTTTTTGAAAAATAACCACAAGGTCAGCAGGTCTCATTGCCTTGATGATTAGTTTCATTCACATAATTCCTTCATTACTAACTCCTCCCCATTCCATGTAACGTTCTGCTTGTGCTAGTCTTAAATAATTTGAATTTGCCTTGCTGAAGTTTTTTTTTTTAATCACTGCACTAATTTTTATAAACGATCTTGGAGACAAAGTGAAAAGCCTTTTTAGATTGTTTGCTGATGATGCAGTTATTTATAGGGAAGTAAGGAATTTGGCCGATTGTTCAGCAATTCAGCGTGATCTGGATGTTATTTTGGCATGGTACGCTGAGTGGCAACTTACATTAAATTGTAAAAAGTGTAAGACAATGCGCATAACTAACAAAAAGAATCCGATTGTTCAGAAATATGAGGTAAACAGTTCAGTTATTGATATGGTCAATTCTATGAAATATTTGGGAGTAACAGTATAAAGCAACATGAAATAGGACTTACATATTAATACGTTGGTAGGTAGAGCTAATTCTAGGCTGCGGTTCCTAGGTCGAATTTTGAAAAATTGTAATGAACAAACAAAGGAGATAGCGTACAAATCTCTTGTGCATCAACATTTGGACTATTGTTGTGCCATCTGGGATCCGTTTCGTAAGGGGCTGATTGAGAGTACAGAGAAAGTACAGAGAAGAGCCGCTCGATTCGTGACCGCTTGCTACAGTCCTTATGAAAGCATTACAGAACTGATTAGTAGACTAGGCTGGGAGTCTCTGGTAGATAGACGATGCACGTTTCGTATAAACTAATTGGTAAACATGCGTACTCCCACTTTCACTTACGAGTGTAGTGAAATACTTCGTCCACCAACCTATTTGGGTCAGAATGACAGGAAAGATAAAATTAGAGAAATAAGGTGCCGCACTGATTCTTATATTAATTCTTTTTTTCCTCGTACCATTAAGGATTGGAATGCACAACAAAGAGATTAGGTTTGGTGCTGAGCAACCTCTGCCACCCACAGTTTTGTGATTTGCAGAGTATATATGTAGATGTAGACTAGTCATCATCATCAAGAAATTTTATACATAAAAAAAACACTTTCTACCACAGTTGCCATATGGCATTCCTAAGTTAATTAGATTTCATGCAATCTATTGCATCAATGTTCTGATGTTGGCATTAAATAAGAAAATTTTTGTGCAGTTAATAGTAAAAACATAAACTGGTACTTTTGGATACAGCATGGTTGCCAGTGAATAATGCCCATCATGTGTCACTTCATAGTGAGACCAGCCACCTCTCTGTTATCTTAAAAAGGGATTTTCACCTGAAATATTGTTTTTTCTTTGTTTGTGTGTTGTTTTGTGTTGCCGCTGCCTTCCTCCCTTCAACTTTGGTGAGTGTTAGGTGTATTTTCCCTTTCTTTTCCATGTAAATATTGCCTCACAGCATTTCTTTCCTTTCATTGTTACCTAAAATGGTGGTTAGTTTGAAATGAAGCATACCATAACAACTAACCATTTGCTACCTTCCTTTCATCAGATGGTCTCATGAAAAGACAAATATCAGAAATGTTAAATAAAGTAATTTTTACCTTCAACATGCTAAGTCGTCAGTAGATCAAATTATATTTCTTTATTGCAGTCTGATGTGGCTAAAATAGTGCAAAATAAAAGATAAAAATAGAGTCTACCAGTTTGGATAGACCCAAAGGGAATTACCCAACAATTGCAAGTTTATTTTTGTAACAATGCAAAGCATACATCACGCCGAGAAACATTTTTATCTATTTATTTTGTGTGAACTGTCCATAAACAGAAGCAACAGTCCTATTTGTGGGTAATGGTAGTCTGTGAATGGCTATGACGATTTGATGCTAGTTGCTTTTATGCTGCAATTTTATTTATGAATTAACCCCTATTTTAATTAGTAATCGTTAACTGGGTAATGATAATGGCTGGAAAAGGCACTTGATTTTATTATAAAAGCCATAAAAGCTATTCTTGTAAGATATTTCAGGTGAAATGGACAAGGGAGGCCAAATTTATAGTGTAGCACTAGATCTTTCAAAGGCGTTTGACAGAGTAAGCCATAAAATGGCAGTAAATAAGGTAAAAACAATTGGAGTGGATGAGAAAGTGATTTGCTGGGTAGAAGAATTTTTAAAAGGTAGAAAACAGAAAGTTAGGGTAGGAAATGCGGTACCGTATTAAAGGAAGTGTAAGTAAAAATGAGAGTGCCGCAGGGTAGCATATTGGGACCATTTCTATTCATTATTCTAATGAATAATTGTGTTGATTGTTTACCATCTGAAATTAGATTGTTTGCAGATGACGTAATGCTGTATAAAAGGATCAAAACGATAGAGGACTGTAAACAGTTGCAGGGTTATCTGGACAGGATATCTAATTGGGTTGGTAAACATGGAATGAAGATAAATGCAAAGAAGAGTCAGCTTATTAGACACACAAATAAAAAACAAAAGGTTAATTATGATTATAAGGTGGGGAAAGAATTGCTTGCTGAAGACTTGAAGTGTAAATATCTTGGCATTACATTTGATAACAAACTTAAATGGGCAGGACACATTGGACAGGTGGCAGGAAAAGGTTTCAAAATTCTGCACTTGTTGGAGAGAGTGATGAGGGGATGCACAAGTGAAGTAAAGGAATTGGGTTACAAAACTTTGGTCAGACCATTGCTCGTATATGGTAGTGTAGTATGGGACCCACATTTTGAGTATCAAATAAAGGAGTTGTAGAAGGTGCAAAGAAGGGCTGCCAGATTTATTTCTGGAAATTATCGCAGAATGCAATCAGTGACAGATATGATAAAGGAACTGGAATGGGATTCATTGCAACACAGGAGGAGGTTGAGGAGGGTGATGGGAGTGTACAGGGCGTATACTGGCGATGATACATGGAAAGATATATATTGCAATACATATGAAAAGTCGTTCATGGAAGGGAAAAGATGACCCACTCTATTTCAGGCACAAGGGTGTGGGAAGATTTTCCTTTTTGGGTAAGTGATTGGAATGAGTTACCAAGGGGAATGATGAATAACTTACCGAAAATGTTAAAATAATTTAAAGTTGAAAATTGTAGAGGGCAAATGTAGGTGGGTGCAGGATAGGGGGAAGTTGGGTGTGTAGGGAAATTGCCATCGGAGCATGTGCTCCATTGCAATTAAATTAAATAATTAAAAATTGAGTTTCTTAGTCATCTCACAATTGGTTTATATTTAATGCTGTGTGTCATTTTCTAGTATTTCCTTGTTTTGTAAGAATTGCTAGTAACATAACATATATTGCATAAAATATTATTTTATACTGAATGGCTCTGTGGTAAGCTTAAAATGTGGACCTAGCAGTTCAGTTTTTGAGCTATAGTCCAGAACTGACTCCATTATAATGATGTACATGTGTTTCCTTTCCCAACTGGTCCAGGGCTGACATCTTTCCACATATGATCATACAGATATTTATTTTACCTCTGTTGGTCCAGACTTCACACGGCACGGTAACCTAAATGCAGTTTGTTTGTATTTAGCTCATAATGCAGCCTGGACCATAATAATAGTGAGAAGACAAGACGAAGTTAAGGCATTCGCACTATTATATGCTAATGGTTATGTCAGGGCTGAATTGTCCTCACATGATACAGATTTTTTGTGCAGTTGGACAGGACAGCAGCCCTCAATTACTATTTTTATTTATATGTCGTAATGCAGTCTGGACCACAGTAAATATATTTTAACATTAAAGGTGGTGCCTTCTAAAAATTACAAATTACAAATTTCAGTAGCAGTCAACGATTAGTGGGCAGCTAATAAGAGTCTAACTCTAATACATCATGGCCAATCACAAACGTCCATTGCGAATAGAGCTGCGCTCCGCTAAATAGTGCCAAGAAAAATTAATTCAGCCTTTTCCGTTTATGAACAGTCCGCACAAAATTAAAAAAGATTCTTTGCGTGATATCTGCTTTTCACTGCTACCAAAATAAACTCAAAATTGATGGATATTTCTCCTTGGGTATACCCGAAGGTTAGTGCGATTTTAAAATTTTTCAAGTAACACTGTAAATTTCGGTTACTACTTACCATATTACATCACGCTTTGCTATTTTTCAAAATGCTTTTCTTTGTTTTCATGCCTATCTTTCCATAGACATTTGATGCAATCAACAACCTGTTGAACAAAGACGGTAGAATCTATATTTGTTTTAATTACAAACTATGCCGTGGTAAAAATATTGAAAACATTAATGAAAACTCGCAAAACCACTTAATCACTTTGAAAAAATTTGATATTACCAGCAAATGTTTTTTTTTTTTGTCTTTCGTTTGGGAATTTTAAAGTTACTAATCAGCTTTTTCTAAATATTAGTATATCACCATGAATGTCTCCAGTCGATTAGTATCTATTAGCGTGCTAGCTGATGTCCGGAGAGGGGTGCTTAAATTAACAATATTTGAATATTAACTCTTTTTTTTTTCAGTCACCTGATCTGATTCCAAATGGTCTAGTTTTGTCTTTTCTAATTGAACCAAGCATTTACCTTGCTACTTAGAGGTAACTATCGAAAAAAAAATCTATAAATAATTTAGTTCGATGATAATTATTCAAATCTTGAGCTACCGAGTGTATTGGGTGCGCAGTTTAGTTATTTTATGCCTCGTTCCCATATTACATAAATGTTCACAAATACAATCATCACCAAAGCTGCCAACATTGTGACTTTGAATATCCGCTGATGGCCGCTAAAATACCTGTGGATTGTGCACAAAAATCCGGAGACTCGCTACCTGAAAGACTGAAATCATAATTATTAAAGAGAGAGTTAAAATTAAAAATGCTTTATTGATAAGTCTTTAAAATTCTAAATACGAGATAATATTCTACATTGAAAGTAAGAAATATCTCTGGACATGTTTCGTACAGCGTCACTTTCATCCCTGCTGCTGGTATGACTATTCGTATATATTATTTTTTAGAACCATACATTTTATTCGTTGACATTAAATTTATCATATCTTCACTAACAGAAAAATTATAACAATGTGTTGATTTATGGAACATTCTCTTATAAGTGCTGCTGCTCTAAAGGTTAAACTGATTTTCGGATATCGGTTAGAGCACAAAGTTTGATTCTCGGAGGGTTCTGCTTTGTAATGCCGTAGGCCTACTAATGAGCGTGTCGCCGTGTTTAAAGAGTGCGTCGATAGTTATGTATTATGGAGTTTTAAGATTGAATTAAAAACTATACTCAAACAAAATATGTTCAATCGTTGGTTCACGCAAGAGGTTGTGGGGAAACGATTTGCATTTATTGACAATTCTGTAATGCTGACTGTTTAACAAAACACAAATATAAGGAAAAATCAATAAATAATAAAAAGTGTCAAAAATCATATTTTAACAAAATCCTATTTAAAAAAAAAAAAAAAATCGTTCTTTTATGGACAAATCCATAGGGATGGCAGCGTTATCACAGTTACAGGGTGACGTCGAAGGTGTCGAATCATTCGGTTATGCCTACAGTAGCAGTGTACAAAACAGCCAGATCACGCAGTAAACCTCAAGTGGGACACTTTTCCACGATGTGCTGAACCGTCTGCTCCACTTCGCGGTCACAATAGGGGTCAAAGCCCCAGCGAAGCAACGTTTTACGGCATAGATCATGTTCTGTCCTGAAGAAGTTTAATTGGCTCTGGCGTCGTATTCGATAGGGCATGTGTTTGATACCTAGTCCGGCCAGCAGGACTTCGGTTTTCCCTTGTTTCCAAAAATCACTCCAGGCAAATACCAGGATAAAAATGCAACAAATGAACGATAAAAATGGTGTTCATAGCCCTGAGTTGATCAAACAATAGATCCAATCATTCCAGACTTCTGTAACAGCTAATAACAATTAACAGAACCTACATGGAACGTCAATTAAAAGCTGTTCTAAACATCTTTAATTTTCTAAAACGACTTTTTGGAATTACAAACAATTAATTAAAGAAATTCAGAACGAAGAATAAAGTATTTTTTTACATTAATGTTTTCTAAAAACTTGCTGCAACTGGAATTTTACGATTAATTTTTATCGTCATAACTGGTTTCTGCTATTCTTTTTCCGAAGGCTGGTGGCAACAATGCTGTGGGTGAATGCGCGCGATTTCAAACAAGACACATTATGACAACAAATCTTCTCGGGTTTGCAGGCCGGTTTTTATTAAAAAAGCGACAAGCTTTCGGCAACTAGCTCAGTAGCCATCATCAGGTCAATTATGTACCGGCGATCTTGCCGTTACCAATACCAGGCGTTTTACTGGTGTCACTTAGCAACCTCAAGACGCTCGCAGTCCCGCTTCACTGTGATTGGTCGTAGGCGGCGGTCACACATCCAATTTCGATAGCCTATTAGCAGTGGTAGGTGTGCCACTGAACTTCGATTTTTGCATAATGGAAAGAATCAAGGGGGGTGGGGGGATATGGAGATAACAAGAATGCTATGAAAGCTGAGTATAGTGGTACTGAATAGCAAAAAATGAAGTTACAGATGACGGAATGTAATCAATAAAATAATATGATAGGGAATTTTGGATAGCATATGACAAAAAATAGTGAGACAGAAGGGAAGCAGAAATAGCACAAAGCAAAGAAACTAACATGAAAACTGACAGAATATTATTTTATTATTTCGGCAGTAAAATTTATACTTTTTATACCAAGGGTATAATGTAGTTTGGAAAACAGAAAATGGAAGAGGAGCCTACATAAGTATAAATCATTTAGGAAGAAACTTTGATAGTGGTAGAATATTGTAATGGAGCAAAAAAATTTGAGATAAATTTATGCGGAACAGAAAAATCTCAGACTCTTGTATGAGATGTTGTTACAGATAAAGACATCAAATACATTTATTCTTTCTGGTTACAGTATTCCATGAATTCAGAAATAACTCCAGGTGAATGCTGGGATAGTTCTTTCAAAGGGACATGGTTGAATATTTCTTCCCATTTTTTGTCCTCAATTCTCTACCACTGTATGATATAATATGTTCGAATATGTTTGAGAGTCAGCCAGAGCAGGTTATTTTCAAATTACAGACTCATAACTCAATTTTAAAAACATTTTATAATACACATTCTTGGGGTCTGTTTCTGAATTGAAAATAACCTGCTCTGGCTGACTCTCAAACATATCCGAACATATTACATCATACAGTGGTAGAGAATTGAGGACAAAGAATGGGAAGAAATATTCAACCAAGTCCCTTTGAAAGAACTATCCCAGCATTCATCTGGAGTTATTTCTGAATTCATGGAATACCGTAACCAGAAAGAATAAATATATTTGATGTCTTTATCTATAACAACATCTCATACAGTATAAAAAAAATAATTTGCAGGATGGATATTTCGCTTTTGATATTACTGTGGTAAGAGATTTAATTTGTTTTTTGCATACTTTTTTTCAATTTGTAGTTGGTATTGTTCACTATCTTATTTTATTCCAAGTGTATGTAGATGAACACAAGAATTTTTTATTCAATTTAATGCTCTCTCTCTTCTGTTTTCAATAATTGCAATATCAAAACCCAATATTTTTCTCTTAACAATATTTAATTACAAATTAGATACCAATTTGACAAAGGAATCCCCCTCAATATTAGGGGAGTCACTTTAGGAATTTAGTGTTGAAAGGAAAGAAAAGCAGCAAAATATGCAGAGTGAAAAGACAATCTTCTGCTATTGTCTGTCTCTCCTCTCAAGCCACTTAAATTTACCCAGCTTAATTTATTTGAGTTAGTGAATGTATTTTAAACCACATATACTTCATTGAATCAATAATGCTTATAATTATTAGGGATTTGACATAATTTATTATGTTTAACTGATAGAGTACTTTTTCTGTTTGTACTTTATAATTTGTAATCCATTAACCCTGCATTTAATTAATTCCATGTACATAACTTACGGAAAGAATAGATAGAAATGCTAGAATCCATACTTAATTATGCACAGTCATGTGTCATAGTTCATGTGTAATATATTTTAATTCTATTTTTTTTATTGTTAGTGCTAATATTTCTGATATACTGAACTACTGTTTCTTTGCAGGACTCTGAAGAGGAGGAGCCTCTCTGTCATCCCCCTGCCTGTGCTGGGTGGAGGAGTCAGGTGGGGATGGCCCGCATGCTCAACAGTTCAGCTTCTCACCCTGTGAGATGACAGAGGTCACTCTGTTGACCGAAGATTCCAAGGAGGCTCTGAGGAACTCTAAAATTTCTTTAATCTCTTCTGACGATGATGTAGGTAATGAAAGTTTCAATGTTTCTGCAGCTTCTGAGGCTTTGAGGTTTACAGGCAGACCTCTGTTTGTCCACAGAGGAGGAGCAAAACTGTTAGATGATATATTGTGACAAGCACCTCGCCCTTGTCGGCAAGAAGTGAGCATTGAGGAATTCGTCTATGAGTCGCTCTGGGAAGGTGTGTCAGCGATTCCAATTGGTGGTGATATCCTGGTGACAAACGAGTTTGTGGAGACCCCTGAGCCAGCCCTGATGTCCACTTAAGTGGATTTGTCCTATGACTGGACTTTCCAGAATCCACAGATTCTGAGTCATCAGGATATTACTGTTGGTTTGAAGGATCTGGCGATACTTGCCTAGAGCGGGACCTCTCCGCATCTGCCCCTTCCCCACCACAGGTGGAGGGACTCAGTAGTTTGGACCTCGAGGGACTAGCAAGGAGGAAGGGCACAGAGGACCTATTGGCTGGAGGGTCGCAGGCAGACTACGAAACCTCACAGGAGCCTACTGGCTGCTGCTGGGGGTCGACATCCTCAGGAGTTTCTCAACCAGTGGAGATCTTTTTGTCCTACCTCCTGTGCCAAGGGAAGGAAGTCAATGGTGATGAGTCTCCATACAGCAGCAGCCTTCAGAAAAAATCTCTCTATACTGCTTGTCTCTGATTGTGTGTTCTAGAAAACTGTTTCAGAATACATCATTCAGCGGTGCTAAGACTGGAGTGCTTTCTCTGTGATTTATTGGAGAGAACTCTATGAGTTTCTGTAGGTAGTAGTGTAAGTCAAGGAGTAGTCCTTGACACTTTCAACTGTTACAGATCTCGATCTGCCCAGCCCTCCTCGAGTTGTCCACCTCAACGAGGTGCAAGCACGTTGCCTGGCCTCTTCAGGAGGGGCATAGTTAAGATGTGGTGTTGCTGTTGCAATGATGCAACAGTGACACCCATATAGGTATGTTATAAACTATAATCCCTTAAAATGTGTTTTCTATTTTTCTTATCCTATAACTCCAATGTTGTTTTTTGCTGTTGCAGTTTGAATCTGTTTGGAGCCACCAGATGGGCAGTACAACTCCAGGTTTCCATACTGATAATGGGGCAAAAAATTGGAAGGGGCAGTTATAGTTAAATTATGGACAGTGGTAATTAAGATGTCTGACTTCCTTGAAGGTGATGGGTGATATCTGATATCTTAGCTGTGGTGAGGTATAACATTCACAATTGCAAATTGTAGGTGCAGTATATTTTACTCTTGCTCCATAACATACTACTACTACCTTTAATGTTTAATCATTATAGAATTTTTAGATAGATTTTTCTTTCTCCATTTCAAAAGTGGCCTAGGATAAAATCATTTTTAATGGTTCCCTTAAAAATATTTTTGGATTTAAAAGTTCTTGGTTAAATATTTTCTTAGATACAGTATTTCTTTCTGTAAATAATTCGGCATTAGTATGATATTTCTTTCCAGTATAGGTGCATTGCTTTCATTTTGGATGGTGATTTATTTTTATAATTTTCCATAACTTTTTCTTGCTAAAATTTTAAATTCTTATTTATAACTTATGACATAGTTTGAAAAACTTTCTCTCACTTGCATTTCTTTATAGTAATTTAGTAAGAATTAGTTTTTCTCTCCAATTTTATTAGTGCTTTTCGACACAGATCTCCTTTTATAGGGAAAGACTGAATTAAAGTAGTGTAGTAAAGTGTTACAGAATATATTAAAGATATCTTATGCACCTAACTGATGCTAGACATCATTACAGGACTCATCTGATAAAAAGGAGGCTACAGAGACATGATGTTGTTTTTTTTTCGGAATTTCTATGCTCAGTTATATTTTTACAATTTGTAAATAATATAGTTATAAAATTATATAGTTTGTGTTTTATGGTCACTCAAACCCAAGTTTATTACTTTCCATTTTATAAAGAGGCCAGCCTCTGTTACAAATATCTAGTTAAGATGTGTGTTATAATGGTTTGGTATCCTAATTGGTGAGTCTATTTTTTGTTATAAGTTGAATCATTTGGTCATGTTCAATATATATGATTTTTTATTGCTTTTGATTTGAAAATGTATTTTGAAATAACCACAAAGCCATAATGTTTTAAAGGGTACAGTAACCTGGTTCCAAATTGTTTCTAATTTTTTGATGAAATTTGAAAAATTTGCAGCTGCTGGTTTCAGGGCCGGATTAAGTGAACGCAAGACCCATAGCAAATGTGAAGAAGAGGCCCTTGATTTCTGCTGTCCGGGGCAAAGAAGAAGAGGTCCTTGATTTTTGCTGTCCGGGGCATAGTTGTAGAATTAAAAAAAGGTAACCCGTCTATCCTAGGTGCGCCCCCCCCCCCCTAGGAGGCGTGAGGCCCCCCAGAAGGTGTGAGGCTCTTAGCATTTGCTACCTCCTGCTATGTGGTTAATCCGGTACTGGCTGGTTTATTAATAATTATAACCACTGCATTTGCATCAAGCAGAGCAGTCACATAAGCTTCATCATTCTTTTCAGCAGAGTGCTTAATATATTTTGAGATAATAGTATTATTTTTTTTACTAAATTTTTCCTTACATCTAAATATTATTATTATTAATTATCATATAACCTCATAATAGCTAAACAGTTTTTTCTTCCAACTGTTTTTTATTGTAAATACTAGAGGTGAAGGTCCAAAGACAGGCTAGGGTCTAAATACGGGCTACTTGCTGAAAGTGGGGGAAGGGGGTTGTGCTCAGGCATGAGAATGGCACCAAAAGGAACATCAAGTGGTAAGAGAAGAATAGTGAGCAAATTAACTTGGTCTGTGATACACCTGCGTTGGCACAAATTGTTTTATCAGAAAACTTGCTTTTGAAAAACTCAAAACATTTCAAGGAATTTCAACATTAATTTATTAGTAATAGTAATTTATTAGTAATAGTAATAGAGAATGGCATCAAAAGGAACATCAAGTGGTAGGAGAAGAATAGTGAGCAAATGAACTTGGTCTGTGATACAAATGCGTTGGCACAAATTGTTTTATCAGAAAACTTGTGTTTGAAAAGCTCAAAACATTTCAACGAATGTCAACATTAAATTATCACTTTCTTACTTACTCAGTAAATTAAATGGCTTCAACCGTATGTCAAAGTACATGACCTGAGATTCATACAGGACACCTACCCTGTTCGATTTGTTCGTTTTGTAATGGTTGCCGAGACCACCAACTTAATGAACCGCATGGTCAAAAAACGGGCAACCGTTGGTGATCCAATAGCGGGCTAGCTCTTGACTTCAGCACCCTGGATCAATGACCGACTGCTCAAACTTCAACGTCCGAAAGGTTTAGTTAATTTGATGTACCTTTGATCCCCACCATTGTAAAGAAAAAGCAATTGTGGATGCAAGTGCACCAAGACTTGCATCATAACTGGATCTCCTTACAGCGAATAATTGAAGAAAAGTGTGAAGCATTCAGCCTTGAACAATTGTCAGACGATTGTGAAAGTGTAATCAGTTGCCTCAGCAAAGAAAAATAATCCAAAATTGCCAAGCCAAACCAAAAAACCCACTAGATAAGCAACATCGACCAAGAGTTGGACTCGTAAGAAGACCATAGGGCCCCTCCTACTGATGACGACATTGAGGATTTAATTTAATTTAATTGCAATGGAGCACATGCTCCGGTGGCAATTTCCCTACACACCCAACTTCCCGCTATCCTTCACTCACCTACATTTGCCCTCTACAAATTTTAACTTTAAATTCTTTTAACGTTTTCAGTAGGTTATTCATCATTTCTCTTGGTAACTCATTCCAATCCCTGACACCCTTACCTAAAAAAGAGAATCTTCCCACACCCTTGTGCCTGAAATCGAGTCCCAGCTTTTGGTCATGGTCATCTTTTCCCTTCCATGCACTACTTTTCATACCTATTGCAATATCTTTCCATGCCTCATCGCCAGTATATGCCCTGTACACTCCCATGACCCTCCTCATTCTCCTCCTGTCTTGCAATGAATCCCATTCCAGCTCCTTTATCATATCCGTCACTGATTGCATTCTGCGATAATTTCCAGAAACAAATCTAGCAGCCCTTTTTTGCACCCTCTCCAACTCCTGTATTTGATATGTAAAATTAGTGTCCCATACTACACTACCATATTTGAGCAATGGTCTGACCAAAGTTTTGTAACCCAATTCCTTGTAGAAGACCCCAAATGTAATTCAAACGGCACAAAACAGCATTGCTGATGATCCAGTAGCTGTTTTGAATTTATATGTAGATACACTGCCCTTTGAAATATTCACAACTACCTTCAGCACAAGCCATATGTCAAAAGATGCGAAAAGCTCTCCAAGGATGTTACATCCAAGATACTTGTGATCTGCTAGCTCACTTTATCATTCAGTGATGGCAGCAACTTTTGTAATTCAATTGTTGGGTGAGGTTTGGTACGTATTAAGGTGTGAGGGCCCTCCAATAAGTCGTTTAAAGAAATTCTGTAGATTTTTTTTAATGTAGTTTCATTTTAGTTCTATACATTTTTCCAAATGCTTCTTTAACTTATCTCTGCCATCCAAAAAGCAGGTTTTTTGAAATTCTGCAAAATAGGCATCCGAACGATGACCACTTCATTCGACACGAACCGTGGTGGGCCACCGATCCATTTTAAAGTTTATAAATTTAAAAAAAGTAACTGGAAGCTAATTGTGATTAATATTGAGAATGAGGTAATAATTCAAACTTTACTTCCATTATTTTGCCCGTTGAAACTGCGCATGTGTACACATGTGTGTTGTCCCAATGGAAGAGGCTCTTTCTTTTTCAAATGAGGATGTTGATAGATTTCTTCACCCGACCAGTGTAATAACGATGCTTAGTTAACTCCAGAGCAGATGTACCATGAACTTCATCCAGCTCAGCTCTGATCTCTTTCAGTTTTAAGCCTTTTAAATAACCACTCAAAAATGATTTTTCCATTTTTCTAAATGAGCAACACTTGTCTCCTTCAATAGACAATAACAATGAAACCAAGTGATGGAGGTAGTTGAAAATTTATATGGCATCTAGTGTGTAATGATACTAAAAAGAAGTAGTTTTTGGCACTACACATGCCAAGTCTTTGATTTCCTACAGACTTTCTGAACAAACCTCAATGAATACTTAATACTTCATATAAATGGATATGCTATGAAAAGTAACTATAGATAATATGAATAATACGAATTTTAGAAGTTTTTATTGATTATCTGGTAAAGGTATGAAAAGTAAGATTTTTTTGTGCTTGGTTCTATTAGTGTTGGATATTCTGTAACTGCCTCATTGATTGAACTGTTATAGGCTGAGCAGACTCTAAGCATATGTACTTATGAATGATATAAATTTAAATTGAAAATGGTTTTTTTGTGGTGTAAAATAAGAAATCATGAAATGATAAATGAAGCATCTTAAAATATGAATGTTTCTTATTGTAAATATTAAGGTAAAGTTATCAATTATCTCTTGGATTGAACAAATTTGTTAAGTATTGTACTATATGTTGCATAAGGAGATATGTCACAGTCATTAAAAAAGACTAATTGTGTACTAAGTTTGTGTTATCATGTTTGGCTTTGTGTATAGAACAGTTGGATGTTAGGCTTTATAACTGTGCTGAGAAGAGAACCTTTAAAGAAATATTTGATTATATCAAGTTTAGTTTGAAGAAGCTGTAGACTCCTCATATTTGATGCTGTCATCAACACGAGAAGAATTTCCAAGAAAATTTTGAGCAGTATACAAAGCTACTGTAACTGACTCTTTCATTTATCCATTCCTTCAAATCTATACAAAATTAAGGGAATTCTCATTAACTGTGGTTAAGTGTGGCTTATTTCTTCATGTGTGGCATTTCTGTATGCAATGTCAAATGGTGTGTGCTAAACTGTTTTTGATAAAAAAATTTAAGAACGTTAATATATGGATGATAAATTTCTTTTCATCAAAGATGTATGAAGTATCTTGGGTTCAAAGTAAAGTTAAAATTCTACAAATTGTTTAAAATTTCATTTAAAATGACTTCTATCTAGTTAAAAATAGTATAAACTAAGGTTTATTTGCTTTTACTAATAACGAATTGTTTGTGCCAATATTTCTGGAAATTAGTTGTGGGATCTTTTTATGCATCTACAATTTTCTGTTTGTCCATTCAATGTCACTCTGCCAGTTGCCAAGATTGTCATCCAAAATATCACTAAGAGAAAGATACAGCATTTTGTACTTTGGCCTTTTTCATTGAGGACTTCAATGCATATCTCCAAATGTGTTTGTTTGATGATTTTTTCCTCATTTAATAGTTACTCTGTTGAGAAAGTGGGGAGTAATACTCATTTGGCAACTGTTCATCTCATAATTTTTAAATAAACATCTACATATATAATACAAAGTTACATCACATGAATCATCAGGACACCTTCAAATCTATGGGTCTATTACAAATTATTGTCTTACCCTCTAGAATATTTAGAACAGTGTGTTGCATTTTCTCCACCTTTGTTTTTTTTTTTTTTTTTTTTTTTTTTTTTTTTTTTTTTTTTTTTTGCAGCTCTGAATGTTACTAGAAATTTTCGGGGGCTGTAGGTATATTAAAAAAAAAAAAAGCTTTACCAATATGTTATTTACATGTTGTGCTATAATTTTTTTCATAAATATTTTTGCATATATGTACACATACAGTACTGTACAGTACAGTACTGAAATTCCTGTAATACATCCCGTCTCTAAAGACCTCGATGTTAAAAAGAGACGTAAAGCAGTTACAAAAAAAAAAGTTACCTGTAATACAACCTAATCTTCAAAATGACATTTCTCTAAGGAGTTAACAATGGTTTAATCCAAAACCATTTAAAGAAAAATCCACAATGCAATGCAATATCTGATTTATAATACGTATCAGTCATAGTGAATCACAACAGAAACAGATCTTTCATCTTAATATCCATACCGGTATATATCCCACACATTTGTACTTTCATCCATAATATAACACAATAATTACACATTCATACTTCACTGAATACATGGCCAAAAAAAGTGCTATGATATAGCTCAGCACATAACATTCAAAGAAAGCTTTAAGAACAGTCTTTTGTTTGTCCCTGAAAAAAAAAAAAAAACTCAGTAGTGCAGCCTCAATAGTTGCATTAAATTCACTTAAAATATAGAGAACGATTGGTGTAATAAAGGTTCCTTACAGAGGATCTAGGTGTGGAAAAATGACCTAACATTCCATGAATGTCATTGTATGTTCATTGTTTTTGTTTCTGTTGTCACTTGGTGTTGGTAACTGTCATGCATTAATTTTTATTTGCTCAGTGTTTTATTACAAAAAAGGTTTGCGTTACTCAATATTTAGCCTAAATTCCTTTCAAGTTAAAGCAACTGCCATCAGTACTGGCAAAAAATTGGATTGATTTATGATACTGTATAAGAGAATGTTTCAGTGGGAACTGATTTCTTTTTTTATCTTGATACATTGATTCATAAAAGCCCCTGCACTGAAGGATATACCTATTTCACAAACTGAAAGTAGCATTAAAAAGAAGACATGGAAATATTTTTTTAAAAAAATCAAATTTAGATGGAAAATATAGGCCTTATAAGAGCACAATACTACATATCAAGAGCTAATGAAACAGGCAATTTAGAAACAGTTGCACATAACAAAATTAACATTAACTCTAGGCCTCAAAGACTAAATGCAGATAACTGTAATTATGGGTCCAACATTGAAACTACAATTCTCGTATACAGTTTACAAAAGCCAATACAATATGTAATTTTCCCACTGCTAAGACAAAATTTCTCAAATTTCAGGAGTGTGAAAGAAATGACATTGTAAAATAAACTTATCTATTTAATTTCAAATTTATAACAAAAAGTGGAATTAAAAAAAAATCAGTAACTACAATTTTCGAATCACAACTGGTGGCTGCCAAGACACATCGAACAGAGCAGCCTGGCATTAAACAAAACTCTGTCTTCTTCTATGGTTATTTTCACTGCAATGTACAATAATTCAGATAAGTTTTTCTCCCACAACACAATATTGAAATCAACTTCAGACAATTTGTCATCCATTACCAGCTAATAAAGAAGCCCTGTCAAATAAGAAAGTCAACACCAAACAACTGTTCAGTACATTGACTACAGAATGAACCAGAACCCTTACATTTATTCAAAGAAATCAAGTTTCAGAATCAAAATAAAAAAACCTGTATCAACACTGATAAAGGCATCACACTGTAAAGAGAACTTAGTAACAATTCGTTTTTACAGGAAGATTTCTAGTAGTTCTAACAAAAAAAAGTTTTGGTAGATATTCTTCAAAAGCAAACATCAAAATTGGCCAATGGTGAAAGTGTTGTAAAAGCCACTAACACCAGTTACGAATGGCAGTTGCTACATTCTTTCCAGCTCCCCCAGGCTCAGGAGGCACGTATGGTAGGTGCCTGGTTGTGGCGAGAACCAGTGTGCCAGCTGATTGCTTGTTGCGAAAGTAGATCCACCGTGCTGTGGGGAGGATGGTATCTCGAAATGTGCTGCTGTTGCTGTGCTTGCTGCTGGATTGGTCACAGTCCACCGGTGATGTGAGCATTTAATTTCCATCCACATATTATGATTGTGTTTGTGACTGGAAGTTTTATGCCAAGGATTCTGGAAACAGTGAATGGAAAAATTGGATGTTACATCTTCCAATTTTTTCTAACCCCTTGTGCTACAATTTAAGATTAAACAGTATGGTCCCAAAACGCAAACAGAAAACTGCCAAGCCTTCAAGCCAAACCATGGGCTAGGCCCGTGATTGTTATTTCAGCTCAAAAACCTTACCATGAGCCTCACATGTGGTTGTAGGCCAAAGGTTGCCCACTACGATTTAAAATATCTTAAAATATTACACTTTTCTGCTACTTACGCGTAATTTTAGAGCATTGAAGCCCTGAGAAGCATTAGGTTTATATAAGACTCTCTAAGGACACAATACAAGCCAAATTCTCATTGAAGAAATTATATGACTAACCAGATATTTTTATTATACAACCATCAAAAACAATCATTTAACTATATTACTGGCATTTCTGACTAGCAGATAGATAAATTTAGAAAAGTTTGGGGGAAAAAAAGGAAAAGTGTAAAACACTTAGCATTCATGTAAGCAAATAATTTTACCACAACACAGTTACTTTTGATGATGTTTTATTACACTTTGTGTGACACATTTCGAGAACTCATTCCCATTTCCAAACACAATATTAGTACATTATTAATGCATTTTAAGTGCTTGTGTTTGTTTCTGTTGGACATTGGTAAAACATTTGGAGTTTTCGTTTTTGAAGGTTTCTTAAAAACATACCATCACAGAAATGTACACATACACATTCTCATTTCATTAAATAATGAAATTTATTTAATGTAATAAGATTGTGTATGTGTACTTGATTCACACTCATCAGTAATCATCCAGTCACTCTTTCCTCTCCCATAGTGCTCATGAGCCAGTTCTTCACTCGTAGAAGTGTACTGAAGGCAACTTGATTATTCTTCTGGGGAAGGGGAGCAACAGTCCTCGCCCCCTTTGCCCCTCGCTGCATACGCCCATGTGTATAGACATTATTTTACTTAGTGGTTCTGAATCAAGTTGTGCCCAACTTTTGGTACAATAATTTTCTCCTGGCAGTGTATACTTAATGGAATGTGAGGGGAACAAAATCATGAAGATGTGAATTTTTGCTTTTGAAGACTTTAAAATAACCAAATTATTTTCTTTTGTCAAAAACAGATACTGAAAACAGTTTTTATTTGTTAATATTGCCACATATGTCAATCCATTAAGATTTTTTTTATTTATGGCTTTACACCTTGTTGAAGTCATTAGAGGTGGGATCGGACTGAGGACAAGGAACGGGAAGGAATTTGGTCATGGACTTTTGAAGAAAGCATCCCGGCATTCGCATGGAGTGATTTTGAGAAACCATGGAAAACCCAAACTTGAATGCCCGAACAGAGATTCTAACTTGCGTCCTCCCGAATGCGAGGCCAAAGCGTTAACCACTCATCTACCATGCTCAGTCAGACCATTAAGAAATTGAGTAATTTAATTCATTAAAATTTAAAATAAACACAAAAATCATTTCAGGAATGTGTCCCTAAGTATTAGTTCTGTAGAATAGAAGCAACTAGAAAATCAAAAAATTAATAAATAACACCATGAATGCTCGGTAAGACTTATTTCACCTATTGAAAAAATCATATTTCATATCGCTACAAAATAAAAGAATAGTACCTAAAATAAAAATAAGTTTAAGCTTTGTCTCATGACTAAGGTCGCATCCATAAACTACGTGGCTCATTCTAGGGGGAAGTGGGGGGGGGGGGAGGTTCCAAGCCAGGCCAAGTAGCTTTCCATTCATATCATTTTTCATAACTTAGCCAAAATGGAGCTACGTGGTCTATGGGCCCTCCCTAATGCGTCATTTCAGTGAATGCATAGATAACAAAACAAAAAAAAAACAAAAAACTTGTTACTAGGATTAACCGCAGGTGAGGCTAGTGAGCAATGTCATTGTATTGGATCAGGTTAGCAGTCAGCTACTTTGTCACCAGCAAATTAAGAACAATTTCACAGGAAAGTAATTTTCGATTGTATAATGGCCATACACCAATACAGCGTCATTCAAGGAATGCATCTAAATATTTATTATTATTATTTTTGTATGTCCCCATAATGGAGAATGATAAGCAATCCTAAATTGATGAGTTCCGTTCCTCTTTGGGATGTTCATCTTGTCGGACCAATACTTTTTCATCCTTTCACTGGCGGTTTTCTTTTCTTCAGAAGTCCAGATACGTTTAGATCTTTCCTTTTTTTTCTCTCTCCCTGAAATAACTTCCCATGTGTTCACTTTCTTTTTAAAAATCTCTCAGTCTGTCACGTCTCCCTTAGAAATGCCTGCAGACTTAAGGTCTTTCTCCACCTCCTTCATCCATGTGGTTGTTGTTTTTACTGTTTGTGTGTATTCTAAATTTTCTTATATATTACGATTTACAAATAAGTATTTCAATGCATTTATTGTTACTGAGAAGCTGTGCTGAAGATGGCTTACGCCTACATTATGCAAGCATTTATTTAAAAAAAGTCATTTCGGGTACGGTAATTCCAGGAATGTACTCGGACATGACGTGTTCCCACAAAATGATTGTGATTGTGAAATAATGTCTGCTCTCGAGTAAGGCTAAGTAAACAGAAAAGGGTTATGGTTTTAGCACTGTATGTATCTAAAACTGAAGAAAGTATTAGAAGAGGATATTAAATGGTAAAAATTACAGCAACAGGTGCTGATCTCTATCACAATTTGAGAGTTAAAAATTCGATTGGCCAACGAATTTTCAGCAATGACAGATTTGTATGGTATCTAATACTACAGTATAGAAACAAAAAGTCAAAGTCAAACTGAAATGAATTTTTGAAGCATTTTTCTGAAAACTGAGTAGTTAATTTTTTAAGATATGTGGACAAAAAAGTGCCAATTTTATTAAACTTATGTCCAAAAGATATTTGACACATTATTTTTGAAAATATAATTCAAATTATACCCAAATCATTATCAAAAAAGAAAAAAGTCAGTAATATGGCATTACTTTGAGAATAATATTTTCAAAAAGCCTAATTTGTTTTACAAGACCACGCTTTCTAGGGATTTTTTGTTTTTCTTTTTTTGCTGGCATCAGTCTCTCAACTGGTTTGATGCAATCCTCCATCCCTTCCTACCTTGTGCTAACCTCTTCCTGTCTACATATCCCTTACAACCCATGTCCGCAATTATCTGCTTCATATATTCTAATCTCTGTCTTTCTCTACAGTTCTTATCTTCGTCTGTTCCCTCCACTAACATCAATAAATCCAGCATGTCTCAAAATATGACCTACCAGCCTGTCTCTTCTTTCTGTAAGCTTCTTCCACAAACTTCTTTCCTCACCCATCTTTTCCAAAACTCGTTCATTTCTTACTTTGTGTGTCCACTTCATATTCAGCATTCTTCTGTAGCACCACATTTCAAATGCTTCAATTTTCATTCATTCTCGTATTCCTAAAGTCCATGTTTCACTACCATAAAGTGCATTCCATACATATTTATTTATTTATTTTATTATTTATTTATCAATCTTGTTCCATGGATCCCGGCTGAGGGAGTACCTCTGGGATGTGAAACATGTCATTGTTGATACATATACACATAATATGAGTCATATCATAGTAAATATATATATATATATATATATATATATACATATTTTACAAATACAAGAAATAATAATAAACATACATTTTTGCAACTGAGTTTTGCAAACGTCGTAATGAGTACAATTAATTATTTTCTTCAAATTCTTGAATGGAGTAGAAGGAGTTGCCAATAAGATAATCTCTAAGTTTTTGTTTAAATACATCTTTATTATCTGAAAGCTGTTTTATACGATTAGGTAGTTTATTAAACAGATGTATCCCAGAATAATTAACTCCTCTTTGTACTAATGACAGAGATGTTTGTGTTTTATGCAAGTTATTTCTGTTTCTTGTATTGAAACTGTGTACCTGTGAATTAGGTGTAAACAGGTTAAAATTTTCTATGACAAAGCTCATGAGAGAATATATATACTGAGAATACATTGTAAGAATATTGAGTTTCTTAAAGAGTTGTCTGCAAGAAGTTCTTGGTTTTACCCTACACAGAAACCTAATAGCTCTTTTCTGTGCTATGAAAACTTTTTTTACTTTGTGAAGAGTTTCCCCAAAAAATTATGCCATATGACATTACTGAATGAAAATATGAGGAGTACACCTGTTTAATTAATTCTAGATCTGCTGTTAGAGAAAGTGTTCGTATTGCGAAGGTGGCACTACTTAACTTTGTCAGTAGTGTAGTGATATGATCATGCAAACAGAGTTTCTGATCTATTTTAATACCAAGAAATTTTATACTCTCTGTTTCTAAGATTGTGTTGTTTTTATAGTTTATACATATATCTGGCTGTGCATAGTTTTTTGTTTTAAACCTAATATAATGTGTTTTTTCAAAATTTAATTTTAATGAATTTGCCTTAAACCAATTTGCTACTACTCTAAGTACTTCATTTACATTAAATTCTATAGTACTGTTTGGTGTTTTACGCACAGTCAGGTTAGTGTCATCTGCAAATAAAACACTCTTAACTTTGTCGGATAAATTTCCAGGAAGGTCATTGATGTATAACAGAAAGAGGAGGGGACCTAAGACAGAGCCTTGTGGAATTCCATGTTTTATTTTCTCCCAGTCTGATGAAGCATCTTTACTTATTTTAGAATCAAAAATTGAAACTTTTTGCATTCGGCTTTCAATGTATGATTTAAACCATTTACCTGCGGCCCCAAAAATACCATAGTGTTCCATTTTTTTCAAAAGTAATTCATGATTTACACAGTCAAATGCTTTTGCAAGATCACAAAATATTCCTACAGGATTCATTTTATTATTCTGTTCCTCAAATGTGTTATTTAAAAATGAATATATAGCCATTTCTATGGATGATCCTTTTTTGAACCCAAATTGTGAATTAGTGAGGATATTATAGTGTGTAACATGTTTTATTACTCTACTATACATGACTTTTTCAAAAACCTTTGAGAATGTTGAAAGTAATGAAATGGGACGATAGTTGTCTACACATGTTACGTCTCCTTTTTTAAATAATGGTTTTACAACAGCATATTCTAGTCTATCGGGAAAAACACCTTGTATTAAGGATTCATTACAAATGTGAGCAAGTACATGACTGATACAGTCTGAACATCTTTTCAGTAATTTACTTGAAATATTGTCACAGCTGGAAGAAATTTTAGGTTTTAATTGTTTAATGAGTTTATTTATTTCTGAGACTGTTACTGGTGGCAATTTCATCTCCACAAAGCTATTTGGGAAAGCAGTCTCAAGAAGCCTTAGAGCACTATGTGGGGATTGCTTTTCTATGCCTAATTTATCTACTACTGACGTAAAATGTTTGTTAAATATTTCACAAACTTCCCCTATTTCGCTATACACATATCCATTTTGTTCTATTTTTATGTCTTTAGAGTGATTTACAGTTTTTCCTGTTTCAGTCTTTATTATATTCCATATTGTTCTCATTTTATTGTCTGAATTTTCAATTTTTGCTGATATGTACCTGTTCTTGGCCTTCCTTATTACATTTCTTAGTATTTTAGAATAAAGTTTATAGTGAACTTTCAGCACATAGTTATCTGATGTCCTCATTTTTAAATAAAGGTCCCTCTTTGTTTTACTAGAGATTCTAATACCCTTTGTTATCCATCCCATGCCCAGTTCATTGTTTGGAGTGTTGAGAATTTTCCTTTTTTTGATACTACCTTCAAAAAGTGTTAGAAACATATTCAGAAAGGAATCAAATTTTGCATTAACACCCTGCGCATTATATACTTCTAACCAGTTTTCATTGTTTAAGGTATCTATGAAGTGTTTTATATTATTTTCACTAATATTTCTTCTATAAACCCAGCTTTTCTTTATCTGTTTAACAGTGTTCCTGGACTCGATACATAACAGCTGGGCATCATGATCTGAGATACCATTTATTACTGGAAGTATGCTGTAATTACTGCACTGAGAAATATAAATAAAAAAATTATCAATTGCAGTCCTGCTATTATTTTGTATTCTTGTAGGAAAATTTACAAGTGCTGTTAAGTTAAAAGACAACATCAAGGCTTCCATATCTAATCTATCATTGCTGTGATTCAGAAAGTCAACATTGAAATCTCCACATAATATTATTTGTTTGCTATTTGTAAAACTTAGTAGCAAAGACTCTAAATCAGATAAAAACAGTCTGAAATTACCTGAGGGGGCCCTGTAAATTGCTATCACTATCAGCTCTTCCTTATCATATTCTAGTTTAGTAACACAACATTCAAAGTGTTGTTCTATACAATACTTACTTACAACTACACTACTGCATTCAATATTATTTTTAACAAAAATGGCAACTCCCCCTTTCTCCATTTTACATCTGCAGAAATGAGAGCTTAATTTATAATTTGGGATGGACAGCTGAGATAT
The DNA here is from genome assembly GCA_031002005.1 of Vandiemenella viatica. Lineage (NCBI taxonomy): Eukaryota > Metazoa > Arthropoda > Insecta > Orthoptera > Morabidae > Vandiemenella > Vandiemenella viatica. The sequence goes on along the minus strand of JARYHS010011245.1, from coordinate 5,164 downwards.
TCCTGTATCAGACAAATGATGCTCAGATATACACAAAACGTCTACATTAAAATTTCTGGAATTTTTAATCTCTTCTAGGCTTAAGGTAATGTCATCAGTTTTACTAAATATTCCTCTGATATTTTGGTGGAAAATACTGGTCTGAACACTTAGACGCAATGACTTTGAATTGTTTATTTTATTATTACATACTGGTATATCAGTTGGAATTTTTAATTTCAACAAATTATGATCATCAGAGACATTAATTTCCTTTAGACATCTTAATAAATCTATTTTATTTACCCTAAAAAAGGCCGCGACTTAACACCATTTATCACAGGAATACCTCTTTCACTCACCTGGCATCCTCTGACCTCATCAGCAATAAGAAGCGAAAGCTTCCTCTTACCTCTGACATTCAGATGGAGTCCATGGCGAGTATAACTGTCCCTACCAATGCAGGCCACATCAATCAAACCAATGTGTGAATTAGCCGGCTGCCAGAGAACCCTTTCCAAGGATGCATTTGTACGCCTGATGTTATGCCACATCCAGGGTTTATCGTAACGCTCAAGCAAACCAACAAATCTCACACTTGTCTGACGTGTGTTCCTGGAAATGTGGGCAATGTCTCCCTCAATTGAATAATTGAGGTCTTTATCAAGGCTATTTCCTGGTCCCCCAACAATTACAACACAATCCTCATCTGAAAAATCTTTAACTAGTTCTTTCACATTTGCTACCACACTTCCAAGATCTGCATTTGGTTTGAAAATACTGCAGACTGCATAATCTGGCCCCAAGTCAGACTGAACCATCTCACTGATTCCCCTTCCGTGACTGCTCCCAAGTAACAGTACCTTCCTGCATTTACTTTTAGATACACCCTGAAAACTTTTTCCTTTTACTTTGCAAGAACCCAGATCGTTCAGTCCAACATGACGGTCCTCAGAGTCACCATCTAGATCCTCCAATGGCCGAAACACATTGGATGTCTCCAGCTGGAAACCATCAGACAGACAGCGTTTCCTACCTCTCCTGCCAGAGCTGACTTCCTTCCATTCACTGTTCCTTCTTTCTAATTCCTAGATCAATGTTTGAGACTAAAAGATTTCTCTTTTTCATGAAGGCTCTTTTTGCTAGTGCTATTCTGCTTTTAACATCATTCTTGCTTTGGCCATCAGTTGTAATTTTGTTTCCCAAATAGTAGAATTCACTTCTCCTATTGCATCTCATCCTATTTTTATATTTAATCTACTAGAATTGGTATCATTTCTGCTACATATAATTACTTTTGTTTTGCTTTGATTTATATTCAGTCCAAAATCTTCCTTCAGTATTTTGTTCATGCTAGTCAGTAACCTCTCAATATCCTCAGCCCGTTCATCTAACAAGACAATGTCATCAGGAAATCTTAGAATACTGATTTTTCTCCCTGAACACTTATGCCACATGGATTTTTTTATTATTATTATTTCCTTTATTGCCTCTTCTACATACCAGTTGAATAGTAATGGGGATAGACTATAACCTTGTCTCACACCCTTTTAACAGATGCTTGCCTCTCATGATTCTCTACTTTTATTACAGCCACTTGATTCTTATATAGTTTATAAAGTATTCGTCTATCTCGATATTTTAGACCCAATTTCTTTAAAATTTTGAACATTTTGTCCCACCTAACATTATAAAAAGCTTTTTCTAAATAAACAAAAGTCAAAAATGTATTTTTGTTTTCCTTGATCTGCTCTTCAGGCATTAATCTCAAAGCCAGAATTGCTTCCCTCATACCATGATTTTACCTAAACACAAACTGAACTTCACCTATTATCTCTTCTACTACCCCTGCCATTCTTTTGCATATTATTCTGGTCAGTAATTTTGAAGCATGTGATGTTAGACTAATGGTTTAATAATGCTCACATTTGTCAGTTTGTTTTTTCTTCAGAAGTGTAAAGGTGACATTTTTATTAAAATCAGTTGAAATTTCTCCTGTTTCATATCCTTTTGAAATTAGCTTGAATAATCTTTTGATTCCTTCTTCTCCTAGGGATTTAAGAAGTTCTGCAGGGGTCTCATCAATTCCAACTGCCTTATTTACTTTCAAGTCATTCAGAGCTTTATTAAATTCTGTCCTCAAAATAGGTTCTCCTAAATCATCAATGTCGACATCGCCTTCCTTTTCCATTATGCTATTGTTCAAGTGGTCCCCAACATAAAGTTTCTCAATGTATTCCTTCCATCGGTTAGCTCTATTGTCTGAGTTTAAAAGAGGTTTCCCATCGGTAGCTTTAATGTTCATGCCTCTTTTCTTCATTTCTCCAAAATTCTGTTTGATCTTCCTATATGCAACATCTACTTTAACTATGATTAATTCCTTTTCTACTTCTTCACTCTTCTGTTCTAGCCATTTTTCTTTTGCTTTTTTGCATTTCGTGTTTATCTGATTTCTAAATTGCCTGTATTGGTTCCAGCTTCATCCTGAGCATTTTTGCGCCTTCTCCTCTGATCCACCAATTTCAAAATTTCCTCTGTTATCCAAGGTTTTTGGGTGGCTTGTTCCCTGAAGCCTAGTGTTTCTTTACCAGCTATCATTATTTCAGTCTTTAACGCTCGGTTGAGCTCCTTTCAGAATTACTTTAGACCTACGTCTACCATTTTGCAAATTTTTATCTCGTACTACATTGTTTCAGTTAATTCATTTCCAGTCTGTTCTGATAATGCTGCTTCCTTATTTGCTTTAATTTCAGCCTGCACTTCATTACTATCAAATTATGGTCAGAGTCTATGTCTGCTCATGGATACACTTTACAGTCTAAAACTTGATTCCTGAATCTCTGTTTGACCATGATACACAACTCTCTTATTCACTACAAATCCTACACCAGTGACTCCATTGACAGCTTGTGTGCTAATTATCCTTTGTTTCCCAGACCAGAAATCCTGTGCATCCTTCCATTTACCTCACTAATCCCAACATCTAACATAAATTGTTCCATCTCCCTTTTTAAGTTTTCTAACATACCTGCCCTATTCAGACTTCTAACATTCCAAGCTTCGACTAGTAGAATGTTTCTATCCATTCTGATGACTCCTCCCTGAGTAGACCCCACCCAGAGATTCGATTTACCGCCAGAATATTTTACCCAGGAAAAATCCATCATGATATATGTAATTAGAGAGGATTACATGTCCTCGGGATACTCTTTGGGTCTTTAATGCAGTGGTTTCCCGTTGCCTTTTGCATCCCCATGCCGTTGATCATTTCTGATTCATCTGCTTTTAGGGACCGTTTCCAACCCCAATGGCAAGATGGTGCACTGGACCACTCCCCATTCTTCCGGCCTCCTTTCAGAGGCCGTTGGCAAGCAGTGGGCGACTCCTTACACTGGGAATCTTTCAGTTGCCAGAGCCTCGTCCATGCAAAAGGGTGCACCACATGAAGGAGAGGTTGAAATTTGGTTGGAACCCTTACACCATGAAATCAACACATCAAAATTCCCACATCTGACTCGGTGTAACAATTCAGCATCCCCTTTCCCAATGATCGGCTCTGATGACGTACATGTCATCAATTAAGAAACCCACAGAAATTCCCACAAGCAGCTACACAAATCAATTTAAAAGATTAAAATATATCATAATTACATAGTATGTGAAGGTAATTCAACACCAAACATATGCATACTTTTACATGAAAGAAACTTTTGTGTCATAAATATGCAATTTTTTCAATAGAAATGACTAATTTTATCTCCAAATTTTAAATGCATGAATTTGAAATACATTTGGAATAGTTTTGATGGTTTTAGTTTAGCTTATAATTAAAATACACATTTATCAAAATTAAAAGCAATTTCATTCACTAATAATTTTTTTATTCAGTTTTTGAAAACTGTTCACAAAATAATGATATCTGCAATCAATATAATACGACTTACTCAAACAAGTCAAATAAAAGGTTGTAACTCGGTGTAACTCGGTGACTGGTGGTGCCACAGAGGTTTTCCTTTCTCCATGGGTGGTGCAGACACTAAACCAGATGAGAAGGAACAAACAATTCAACAGCTTAAGGACATTATATCGAGTAAAGATGAAAACACTGGACTTAAAGAAAACATCAGTTATATGAAGGAGAAAGTGAATTATATAACATATCCTGAGTAAATAGTGAAGAATGGACACAAGTTCATGGTAGTTGAATAGTAAGCAACTGTGCAACAATTAAGACATTAGAACAAAGAGAAACTTTTTGACATGATAAACTTAGAAAGTGACATGCAGTTGGTCGAGATTAAGAACAAACTAAAAAATGTGTACAAAGCATGCAAAAAAGCAAAACATTGAAGAATGTTTCGAAAGATAAAATGGACAATGAAAATAAGATTCTCCTTTTGTGAGACAGTCAAAGCAGAAATTGTTTGAATGTAAGAGAGAAATAAGGCTCATCTTTCAGTATAGAAGCAATAATTAAACCTAATACACCTAATGAAGAACTGAAAAAAAACAAAGCAAAGCCTACAGTTAAAAAGACTGAGCAACATTAATGACGGGAACAAATAATGTAGTAGGCAGTTAAAAAGATTTTTGCAATGTGCTGAACCCACTCAGATATGAGGTCCCAAATTTAAAAGTGAAATCAGCTAAGAGGTATTTCTGAAAGTCATAGTCAAACAGAGATTCAGGAATCAAGTTCTAGATTGTAAAGCGTACCCAGGAGCAGACATAGACTCTGACCATAATTTGATAATAATGAAGTGCAGCCTGAAATTTAAGCAAATAAGGAAGCAGTATAAGCAGAACAGACTGGAAGCGAATAAACTGAAACAATCTAGCACGAGAGAAAAATTTGCAGAAATGGTAGACTTAGTAAATCTGAAAGGAGCTCAACTGAGGACAAATGGAATGCATTAAAGACCGAAATAATGAAAGCTGGTAAAGAAACATTAGGCTTTAGGGAACAAGCTGCCCGAAAACCTTGGATCACAGAAGAAATTTTGGAGCTGATGGATCAGAGGAGAAGGTACAATAATGCTCAGGATGAAGCAGGAAGAGAGCAGTATAGGCAATTTAAAAATCAAATAAATAGGAAATGCAAAATAGCAAAAGAAAAATGGCTACAAGAAAAGTGTGAAGAAGTAGAAAAGGAAATTATCGTAGGTAAAGTAGATCTTGCATATAG
>JARYHS010011242.1:0-24998 GCA_031002005.1 Vandiemenella viatica | reverse complement strand
GTTATATACAAGGGAGGTTTGAAAAGTTGTCGCCTTTTACCATGGATAGGGATGTTGATCGCAGACAGCAATGCTATCTGTTGCCGAGACCGAGAACTTTTCATACTATCCTCGCATTAATATCTTTAGTTTTGAATAGATTTGCACTGAAACAAAAATTGATGGACAGTACACGATTTCGTTGGGGATATATTCGAAAGTGCTAGTATGGTCACCCGTGACTTCGCACACGTAGACTTGGAATTGGATATAGAAAGCTGTAAGTTCCGTGATAGGTGTCTCGCAAAGCACGGAGTAGGGGCAATATGCCGGGGAAGCCATCACAGTACCATTCTACCATTAAACCTGTCTAACAAACATAACCAATTTACAACATGTTTAAAAATAGCAACAAACTAAAGAGAGGGGAGGGGGGCTTCCTATCAGAAATGCACACCTAGACTATATAATAAGTTTTGTGTGTACATGATATTTATGATAAACAAAGTGACTGAAAGAAACAAACCCTGAATGACTGATATAACATTAAAGACACACGCGCTATCCTGTCACCGTTCGGTTGGTTTTTAAATTTTATGACAAAGTTTGTTATTTCTCCAGAACAAGTAATCATATGTCATTCCTAATGATACTAGTATTTCATCAAGATCAATTTCGCCGTTTAGCCGTGAAAGCGTAACATATAGACAGAGTTAATTTCGCATTTACGAGCATATTATTAGAGTAGATTTCTAGCTTCTAGCTTTTGGCTCAGTTGGTCCATTTTTGTCTGTAAGTGAAGAGATTAGAAGTATCTGTAACGTTACTACGTAGTAAGAAGTTAAACGAGGTATAACGTCCCGATCTCATAAACTAATTTACAGAGTCGCGTGTGGCCAGCATTTAACACTTCCGAAGTCGTCCTTGGTTGGATAATCTTTATTTGCTCAGGAACCCCTGCATTCTAGGCTACCATTGCAACCATTATGATGCGTTGGCAAGCTACTGTGAAGGTGTAACCGTTCTCCCTTATAGAGACAACATAGAGTAAGGAAGAGTTGTTCTCACTTAACATTATCGAATTAATGCATTTGTCCCATATATCTTCCAGGACCGTTCTTTGCTGAGTAGACTGGTGTCCAGCGCTTTCCTACGCAGTAGAAGGTCCTTCTTTTCAGTTTCAGGTGCACGCATAGACTTTTTTTTTTCAGACCTGCACGTGTCAAACTCGTCGTTATGTGTTCGATGCCCATTCCTTCTACGAAAGTAACACACAGACTTTCCATTGTTTCCTGTGTCTTCCAGCACTTCTTTTTCACCTAGGACTATGACCCCTACATATTTCAGCTAGTCTGTTTTCCTCCATTCAGTCTTATCTGTTAATTCTATTCTAATCTCCTATCTTCCATTCATTCTTCTATGTAATGTGATGGATACATTAGATCATCTACATTCTACAGATATAAATTAATTTAGGGCTATTTGAAAAAAAAAATGGTAACCAACTTTTTGAATTGTAAATTTTTTAAAATTATTCCTGGTACTTGAACCCTGTTATCTGGTTCTGTATATTATGCTTATATTGACAGTAGAATGTCGGAAATGTATGTAGAATTTTCTTTGATCTGGTCAGCATTCACTGCATGTTGTCCTAATACTACCAGTAATTATCTGAGAGTGCTTTGCCTCAGATTTAACCTGTGACTAACACAGCCTTCATACATGCTAAAAATTCCCGAAAGCTGAATTTACTTCTCGCTGTATAAGAGTGACTAGCAACCAAAAACTGATAGAAATATTTTAATGGGAGATATTGCACGCTGATACTGGTGGCAATGCTTTGCAATATTTAAGGTTGATATTTTCACATAAATGCTAGTTTTGTTCTTTGTCATGTTCATCAGCTTTTCCAATGAAGATATGTGTCATTGATTTCTAAATTTTCACAAGCTGCTTTAAATGTTAGCAAAGTTTTTAAAGTGAGCAGGACTAATTTTGTGTTTTTTTCCTTATTTACTTATAGAATTTGGATTCTATTTATTTCAAAAAAATTCAGTGAGCAGTAGGCTGATGCGTCTCTCCGACCTCAGTGTCTCCGTATTTTTGATGAAGCGAGCTTGGTGGGTGATCGGTAACGCTCTGGTCTCGTATTCTGGAGATCGTGGGTCCGAATCCCCGTCCGGCCATCCGGATTCGGCTTTTCCGTGGTTTCTCCAAATCACTCCGGGCGAATACTGAGATAGTTCCTTCAAAAGGCCGTGGCCGAATTCCTTCCCGTTCCTTGCCCTTGGTCCTTCCCGCCTCTAATGACCTCACCGTCGACGAGGCGTAAAGCCAGAAGCAAATAAATAAATAAATAAGGAAGTTATTCATTTCACTGGTTTTTCAAGATAATTGACTGCTATAGTTTCACGAAATCGCTACAGACGAATGCCGGAATGTTCCTTCAAAAGGCTACGCAAAAATTCCTTCCCGTTCGTTACCCTTAATACTCTCCCAGCTCTAATAACCTAAACGTCGACGAGCCGTAAAGCCCTAATAAAACAAGAAAACTTGGCAGAGTGTGAGGCAGCAGTCGCTTGGCGCAGGTGTAGCGTGCCCTCACCCCTCCTCAACCCTAAATCAACACTAATATTATAAACGCGAAAGAAATTATGTTTCTCTGTTTGTTACCTTTTCACGACTAAACGGCTAATCGATCTTGATGAAATTTAACAAGTAAATACTATCTATCATTAGGAAGGACTCTGTCACCGAGCGTGGTGGGTGAATGGTTAACGCTCTGGCCTCGCATTAGGGAAGACGTTGGTTCGAGTCACCGTCCGGGCATCCATATTCGGGTTTTCCATGGTTTCCCCAAATCACTCCAGGCGAATGTCGGGATGCTTCCTTCAAAAAGGCCATGGCCGAATTCCCTCCCGTTCCTTGTCACCAGTCCCATCCCGCCTGTAATTACCTCGACGTCGACGAGGCGTAAAGCCATAAGTAAAAAAAATAAGGATTCATTATCTGGATAAATAACGTATATTGTCATCAAACTATCTTAACGGTGACAGACAGACGGATGTAATGTTATATCGGTTGCTCAGGTTTTGTTTCTCTCGCAATCAGGTAATAAGGAACGGGAAGGGATCGGCCATGGCCTTTTGAAGGAACTATCCCGGCATTCGCCTGAGTGATTTTGGGAAACCATGGAAAATCGAAATCAGGATGGCTTGACGGGAAATCGAACCCACGTCCTCCCGAATGCGAGGATAGATCGTTACCGCTCACCCCCCACCCCCACCCCTCCCCCACGCTCGGTAACAGCATCAGTATAACATATTAAACAGAGCTTTTAAAAACCGGATAAAAGAAATACTCGTTCCCTTGCAGTCATAATTTCTCTTAGTGCCGAAGTACATATTCCAGCCTTTTTTTAATGCACGTATTTGTGCACATTTTTTAAAAATAAAGTGCAACCTTTTAGTAAACTATTGGTGTTCCAGTCATTCGTTTATTAAGGATAATTAGACGCATTGTATAAACTGTTATGAAGGACCGTGCAGAAGGATCTCATAGTACCTCCTCTTAAATCCATGGAATTTTTACAAAATTCCGCAGGCATAATGTTTGAAAATAGCCTTAAAATTAAGATACAGTAAATATAATCTAATATGGTACGGAAAGTATATATGATCAGACTTGGTACAAAACTTGAGTATTCGCTTTTATTTGTCAGTAAGGGAGAAATTTTTGTATCAGAAGTATACTAGTGAAATATTTCAGTGGAACCTAAATTACAGGAAAAGGAAGAAGCTTGTTCGAAAACAGAGTTTCTGTGTTAAAAAATAAATTACTGTTGCGACCAATAAAATTGTGTATTTCGTCGTTTTCATTGATTTTTCCTGAGCTTGATGTGTGTGGTAGATTGCTATGTATATCTATAGTAATATGATGTGTTAACATATGTTAATGCAGACTTTTTTAAATATTTCTTGACGTTAGCTCTTTGAAACGAATTCCGAATAAATTCAAATGGTAAAATATAAATGACCAGAAATTACTGCATTTCTGGTCTCAAATAATGTCGTTCAAATGTATCGAATAAGCATCAGTGTGAATTGTTACTTCTGTCGTCAGTTTGTCGACTTGTTTGATGCCGTCCTCCACCTCTTCCTATCTTGAGTTGACCCCTTACAACGTTCATCCTACTTCATATTTTCTAATCTTTGTCTTGTTTTACAGTTTTTTTCCTGCTGCTAGCCAGCTACTAAATAGACGATTGTAATAGTAGAGTAGAAATGACGAACAGTTGAGAAGATGTTCAAGACGAGAAATGCTTAAAAGCGATATGCTTTGTAGACTTCTACTGAAGATGTTGAGATTAAATTAGGCATTTTTAATACTTTTTTTGCTGAAAGTTGTCCTAGTATAAATAGTCAGCACAGAGACGTTATTTCAGGGTATTTAATTGCGATTGAGCGCACGCTCCGGTGGCAGTTTCCCTACATATCAGTTTTTCCCCTTTGGGGTCGCCCATTAATTACGTTAGCAGTTTATTCGTAAATCCGGACTCCCTTCCCCCCCTCGGTGAGATCTTTTGGGATCTCCCCTCCCCCCCCCAACTCGACCTCGTAATTTTGGAGACCGGCCCTCCCCCTTACCCCTTGGTGAGATTTCGACGGACCCCCCTCCCCCCTGTTTGAGCTCACGTAGTTCATAGACGCCCGCTTTCTTGTACCCACCTACTTTTGCCTTCTACGAATTTTAAGTTCTTTCAGCATGGGCAATCCGTTACGTAAGAACCAAAATTTTTCCTGAAACAGTATGCAAGTAAATTATACTCTATGGTCACCAACGATATTTCTAATTTTTAGTGGAAATTGAAACTACGTCTCTTGAGATACTGAGAAATTGTCTGCCACAGATTATTCGCTTGATACCTGAGTGGGTACCGCGGCAATCACCACCAACTTCAACACACACAATATTCTCTAAAGTAACTTATGGAACCGATAGTCAGTTGACTTTGTGGGGAAATTAGTTTCGAAAATTTCTCATATCTTAATTTTATCGGCGATTAATAATTTATAATAAATCTCTGTCGTATTGTTGCCACTGCTGTAGCAAAAAATCGGCATTTTCAAGTCTTTTTCGAGTCATTTGTTCACGCCTTGTAACTGTATTTAGAATTAAAGTTCTAGCCAACGATTTTCACCAGATTTTGATAAAGTGTATTGAAAAGTATATAATAATACTTAAAAATCTCTTAACAACCGCACACCAATTTCTATTGGGAGAATACAATTACAACATGACTGCTATAACTCTATAGCTTGGAATTTTGATGAGCAAGGTTGTTGAAAAATACTACCTGTTTTGGCAAATAAGTTATTCATCGACGTTAAAAAACTCACTCCTCTATTATTATTATTTACCGAGCGTGGTGGGTGAGCGGTATCGCTCTGGCCTCGTATTCGGGAGGACGCCGGTTCGAATCCCCGTCCGGGTATCCAGATTTGGGTTTTCCATGGTTTCCCCAAATCACTCCAGGTGAATGCCGCGATGCTTCCTTCAAGAGGCCATCGCCGAATTCTTTCTAGTTCCTTGTCCCCAGTCCTTTCCTACCTCTAATGACCTAGGCGTCGACGCAAAAAAATTCAAAAGTCCATCTCAAATTGAAGGTGCCCCAAAGGAACCGGGTGAGTTCAGGCTTATATGCTACTATTTTCGTCGACAGTATGTTCATAGGGAAGGAAATAAGTATTACCATATGTTTGATTTATTCTGCATGTGATGATTACGAAAAACGACAACCAAGTCGGCAATGCCCTTAACTCAGTCGATATTCATTTGAGTTATGTTCGCCGCTTTGACTTAGAATCATAGTTGTCGGCAGCATTTGCCCCTACCACTCTAATTTTCTGTGCAAAATATGTCCCTCTCTCACCGAACCTATACATATTTGATCTTTGTCAGTTACATTATCTGTTGATATCCAGAAGTATCACGTTCAGTGCATTGTCTTTAAATCCGTATCTGAAGTGATTCGAAGCTATTTCGCAATATTTTGTAAACCATACTGACTGTTGCGGAAACCCAGCAGCTAGAAGATACACCGATGATTAGATGTGTTTGTTCTTACTTGGGAACCATCAGACTTGTTAAGAACGGATTTCGATCTCCCTCATATTTGTTGAAGGTTACACAGCATATATGTCTGTGGTGTAGTCGTTTCTCAAAATGCGCCTTAATTTTTTAGATATTCGCATGCAAATATACAAAAAATTCTAAATGTTGGGTATATAATGAATTATTGCCTCATTTTATCAAATAGCAGCTTGGTGAACGCGGTAGGGTGTTGGCTTAATAATTTTGTGACCCCGAGTTCAAATCCCTGCAGAATCAAATATTTTTATTTATTTTTATCTTCATAAATTGTCAAGCTTTTTTTAAAACTTCATTAAATTCATAAACTTCATAAAATTTAAAACAAATCATATTACCTACAATTCAGCGTCATTTTTTTTTTCTTGAAATTATTTTTTTCGTAATGAATTCACGGGTATACCGACGGATTGTCTTTTCACAACACAAATCGGTCGCACACCCTTGAAAACTTCATTGCAATCATACGTCAGGAAAGTCTCCATTCTTACATTATTTTTTCACTATTTCTTAATGAGTTTTTTGGTGCATTTTCAATTGAAATAGTTACTACCGTGTTATTTATTTCATCTTCGTCGTTTCTTTACTTGTATATCACCAAGAGGTATTTTAAACGAAATATGTAGCTTTGGGAAGATAGTTTTTTCTTTCTTTCTTCTGCACTTGATTTGTTCCAAGAACGGTTGCGTGTAAATGGTTGAAAATAAAATAGTAGGCCTATCCGTGACGAAAAATGGAGCTCAACAAGGAAATGGAAGAACAAGTGAGAAATGTTATAAACATCGCAAAATTCTTGTGTCAGATTCCCGTTTACTAGCAGATTAGCCTCCTGACTTAATTTCATTGGGTATGGGTGAGTCATATTAGGAAGCCATTGTTGATATATGGGCCGAAATTATGTTTGGTGTATCTGTTATAAGCAATGTGATTTGTTTCAAATATTATTTCGTGCAATGAAAGTACGTAAATGAAGTTTTAACAAAATAAAAAGGTCAAGCTTGACAATTTTTGAAGATAATAATAAATAAAAATATTTGGTTCAACGAGGATTTGAACTCAGGTCAGAAAAGTATGAAACTAACACCCTATCGCATAGACCACGTTGCCATTTGATAATAAGGGGCAATAATTTACTACATACCCGACATTTAGAATTTTTTGTTAATCTGCATAATCTTCCATGACAAATTAATATTCAATAATTTTGATCTGGCTGAATTGACACTTTCTGAATACGTACCAAAAAGTAATTCTTTTCTAGAGACTTCGTATTTTTCTTTTGTGGTTTCAGCTTTATTTTATTGCTGCCATAATGGAGTGAGTAATATCTTTCGTGCTATATCATCAATGGTCCCGTAGTGTAATGGTCGATTACAATAAAATTCGTAATAAGTGTAATTGCGTCAAGACTTAGGAATAAAATTTCGTGCACAGTGTTCGTGAAAGGATCCCAGACAAAATCTTGATAATTTATGGAAAGAACGGAGCTAAATTTCTCGACGGGTATCGAGAATGCTCCTCGCTGTTAGGGACGATTCCATGCATTAGAGATACATTTGAAAGTGAGATTTGAGGTACAGTGAGGGTCTGAATAACAGCGATGATAAAACACGGCAGTATTTCACTGCCAGAGACTTGTATTGAAGGATGGGATAGTACGTGCATGAAATCGGCGCCACTACACCTACCTAGACATAACGCGGGCGAATCAAGTTGCTGCTTTCTGTCTTTACAATGTAACAACATCCTTTTCGAAATGAGAGAGGCTGGAGTCGTGAACGGTGGAGAGTATGTTCTGATACAGAAGTGAACATTCGTACACTCTCTGTTCTGACACGGAAGAGAGAGCTCTGATTTTTCTGGGTTTTTTATGGCTTTAATACGCCTCGTCGACGTCGAGGTCATTAGAGGCGGGATGGGATTGGGGGCAAGGAGTGGGAAGGACTTCAGCCATGGCCTTTTGAAGGATGCATCCCGGCATTCACCTCAAGTGATTAGGAAAAAACATGGAAAAAGCCAAATCTGGATGGCCGGACGGGGATTCGAACCCGCGTCCTCCCACTCATCCATCACGCTCGCTCTGATGAGAGCGCATTTAGGAAGTTGAGTGGCGCAGTCTGAGATCTGAGATTTCAGTTGCTCGAGATCATCGTGACAGCTGGCCAGATGGTCCAATATTCTCTCGAAAGGGGACCAGGATGGGAGTGAGAACTTTCGCTTTCATTGAGATGCGGGAGCCGGCTACAGGTGTGAGGTGAGATGACAAGGCCTGTAACAACAACGGAAAGCATTCGAGATGGTAAAGTGATCGTCCCATAAATAACGCACGAACTTTCTGCATTCTTCTTCATTCCGTAAACTCCCGAAGACGTGAAGCCAATTGAAATTATATTCATGGTTGTATGTGCTGGCTTGTTGTGACTAATTACGTTTTGATCGAGGACATTTAATGGTCCATTCATTATTGTACTGGCTAGCTTGTTGTAATTTCGTGTATTTTGACGTATCAATTAACGATCAATTCATGGTGTCTATGTGTTACCCTAGTAGGAATAAATATGCTTCTTGATACATATAAAGTAATTCAAAATGTTATTTGCGATATTTTGATCATTTGTATAAAATACAGTGATATACGTGCGTTGACGTTATAAAAGGGTGAACATTGGTCTAAAATATGGCCATGAGGGCACAACAAATGCAAAAGTAATATCTAAATAATCTTTCAGTTCGAAAAGTTTCTTGCCACTGACATAATAATTCATAATTAAAGTAATTAATTTATATAAAACTAACAAGCTAAAATTTGTTGCTCATAAAGAGGTATTACGGTATCTATACTCTGTTCACTCTCCGGTCATGTTCCCCTTGCACCGCTCCTCACCTCTCCCTCCCCCCCCCCCCCTTGCCTACCCCTCTGACCAGACTGCTATGTTCAGGCAGGCGATTGGCAAATTTTTCAGCGAACACACTTTCCCCTTCGCATATAGGGGTATGGGATTGACTAGAGTGACCTTGAGTCGCCTCTGTTAGCTAAATGCACTATCTTATACTTTTAATACCAAGTTAAGGAAACAAAAGTTTGAGAAGCTGGCGATTGGCTGAAGTTTTTCGAGATAGCTTTAATCAATGTAAATGATGAAAAACAGCGATTAAATTATTATGACGATGTAAGTTTTAACTTGAAGTGCAGGAAACTGTCTAAAACTCTACTTGGTGTGGCGAAATAATTTAAGCGCTCTGGAATACCAAGTACATTTATTTTGTCAGCTTAGGCCGTATATGTAAAAACTGCGTTAATGTCATGATCTAACTCATATTTTATACGATTGATGAAACTGTTTATCTATTTTTCTCAGTATGCACGACATTTGACAAACCCTGCCACCATCTCGTCGGAATCGAACCGAAAATCCACAGATCACGCGGCTGAGGTCGCTAACCGCAACTATTCCATGGCTAGCTGCGACCTGGAACAGGAGCTTTTCATTTCGATAGCTGCCTTCATTAAATTATGCGAAGGGACGTTTTTGTTAATAAATCGATTGTTCTGCGTTTAACAGTCGATTCGTTTGCTCCGTGGCTACGAAGTGAGTTGAAGACCGCTTACGTAACGTTCGAGATACCACAGGTACGATATTACCTCGACCCCCACAGACCTCAGCAGACAACTTAAGACACAATGAATCCAGTGTTACACGGGGGCGCTGTAAATTTAGGCTTATCTCCGTACCGGGAAAGTTCGTCTCCAAATCAAAGTAGGACGTGCGTTGCAACGATGTTGTCTACCGCTGCGAAATAATTTTCATTATTCCCCCTCTGGCGTATGTTGGTTGGTTTTATGTCTTCGAGTCAGAAACACGTTGTCACTAAAGTTTAAACCCATTGAGTTGTTGCAAAATTTGATATATCCCCTAAGATAAGAAGCTTACTAGGTCATACAGTTGATAAACAGGAGTGAACGTATACGAGCTTACGATAAAAAATACGCTGGATTGCTTGGCTTAACCAGGTACTGTAAAAGCTAACTGAAGGAATATCTACTGATATGAGGATTGCTGTTGCTTTGCTCACAGCGTTCAGGGATTCCAGAAGGACAACCGGCATGGTTCAGAACCCTGCTATCCTGATTCCACTTTTTCTTAATCAACTAGGTGGATGCTTGGATTTATTGCTGTTTTTAACTCCACAATAGGAATAACAGGATAAATTACAGACTCTCAAACAAACCGCTTCATGTTATCCGCTTCCTTTGTATTTTACTTTGTTTTAATGACTCTCTATGACTTTATACCCTTAACGCATAAATTGTATCTACTATCTGTGACCATCAGAACTGGGGAATTTAAACACAAGACACTCCAGAAACTTCGTTAATATAACTCCTGTGTACCACTGCTGGATTAAACGAGTATTCCCGAATTGTTTTTTTATCATTGTAGAATGATTCTGTTCGTTATGGACTCGGTGAAACTTTCTATGTTCTACTTATAATAGAAGTTCCTGAGTGCAAACAAGTGAACTATTCACATGCCAATCAGCCTTGCTTTTTGTTATTTGAACACGATGTCGTTTAAGTCATTTATGGTTCTTGCGCCTCCACTTGTATTTTAGCATTTTATTCTGCTTTGTTTGGCCCTTGCAAAGAGATGTTCAGTACTGGTATTGTGATTTCGTTAAGGTGCGGTCAATTCTGCAAGATATTCGAATCACAGTTTTTGAAGTTTTCTCGTAATGTTGTCTGGACCGAGCCTGGTGGGTGAGCGGTAAAGTTCGGGATTGGCATTCGGGTTAGCGCGCTTTCAAATCTCTGCCTTCCCTCCCACATTTCGGTTTTCCATGGTTTCTCTAAATCGCTGCAGGCGAATGCTAGGATGGCTCCTTTTAAAGCCGTAGCCTAATTCCTTTCTGTTTCTTTCCCACATCTTCTCCAGTCTCTAATCACCTCGATGTTGATGTGGCGTAAATCCCGAAGCAAACAATTAAAGAGATAGACTGTTTTCCTATACTCAAACTTATGAAACTATAGAGCGACATTTAATGATGTGTAGCCATCCAGGCTCAAACCCTAAAAATAAAAAAATCCAAGCATCGCAAACGTAATTTCAGTGCTTAATAAAATTGATGTGCCAAGAAGAATATGCCGTAGGGCCTTTTCATCCCTACAGCCACCTGTATATTATTATTTATTTAGCCAATGTTTAGTTAAAACAGCCTTGCAGAGATATTACTACACTTAAAAGCAAGTATGCCCGAGGCAGGAGACTCGAATTAGTGACAGCTACTACTATAGAAGAACCGACGAGCTTTACCTAGGTCTAATATTCATAGTTTTGTGTGTCGGAACATGTGATAGGACTGCTGTAGATACGTTTATTGTTGTTATATATGACCACGATCAAATTTAGGTTTGATTAACTTCCGTCCTGTACTCTTCCGACAGATGATGTGAGCACACTATCAACCCCGTTTGCCGGCCTCGGTAGCGTAGGGGTTAGAGTGCTAGCTCCACGTACCGAAGGTCGCCGGTTCGAGTCCGGCCGAGGGCATGGGTGTTTAGTGTTGTGTCTGTGAATGTCTTGTCCGTGTTGTAGTGTCCTTGTGTCAATACTTGATAGCAACAAATCACATTGAGCTGGCTGTATGGCCCAGTAGCCAAATGCCATTAAAAAAAACCCGTTTCACCGTTAACGACTGTCTATATGGAGAGAATAACTGACTTCTCATATCGTTGCTGTACCTCTCAAGTTCTCCTTTTAACTTTTTACCAAGTCTTAAGAATATTCTTCTGGTGCTTCTTGATTTTTGTTTTCCCATTGATAGGTCCTCGTGTGTTCAGAATTCAATATTCTTAGATCTAGTACATTATCGTTATTTGGTCAAGTGCATAAATATTCAAGTAACGTCTCATATCGCTGTCCTGAATAAACAACGTAACACGAAATTTTTTAAAAGGCCACAGAAAAGCTATATTAGTACGCCTTTGAACACACAATTTCAAATTTTGCAGTTCTGTCATTGTTCTTCCGATACAGCGATATTTTGCAAAGGATACTTGCATCATGTCTGAGTGGTCAGTGTAAGTTCCAGATAGTACCAGCAGAAAGCTGACGACTTTGTGTGAATAAGACCATAATATGATATATACGACCACACAATGTTGTCTTCAAAAGACTGGAGCCATTTCGCTTATGATGCTGAAGAGATTGTTTGATGATATCTGTCGTATAGAGCATAAAATCAGATAAATTATGATAACGCTTTTCAATTGATTTCATTAGCTTCGTTCCCTCGCACATTGAAGAGATACGAAACATTATGTCACTGTGACGCAATGGGATTTAACACGTCAGCACGTACTGATGGGCCCTTGTGCAATGGGAATAACTAATTTTAAATAATTTACCCATATTTATTCGCTTCAAGCACTGTGAAACATCCCGTTCAGAACTTAACTAGTAACAAATGAATGCAAGATATATTTTAAAGATATGGAAAGGTGAATAGTCGAAAAGGAAATCCCATGTTTTATTGACGTTAGAGCGAATGTTTCGTGGCGTTACGTTACAAATGTTGTACGGCGACAGAGTACAGACAACTGGAAAATACTAACAAACAAACTATAACGTCGATCTAAAGCTCAGAACACATCCATCGTGGAAAACAATACGTAATCAATGCATGTGTACCACCACATTAGTAATTAATGGTATTTTAATAAGCGAAATATAACTGTGAACCAAAGCCTGGTCTGTACGTAAGTTACGCTCACACTGTGCTGCAAAAATACGTTGTAGTTTGCATTATTTTTTTGTTTTTATTGAAAGGTTATGACGAGTTATTCTAACAGCACTAATTTTAAATTTCGATTTTGTAAAGATAAGGTTTTGTCTTCCATAATAAAACGATTGTGAAATGGAATCCTGCAAAAAGTCAGTTTCTGTGCGGAGGCTGTATTGTTCGTTGAAAGACCTTGGAAGTGATGCTGTTAAAGTTTATAACGCTTTAGGTAATTGCTGTAAAACCCATCGTCTTTGCTGTGAGGTTAAGCTACTTCAAAACTCGCTTTATCGCTTGTCGATATTAGCTCATCTTACTGTTTATCGAAGTTTCCTCGGCGCCATATCAATGTTTTTATCATTCGTGCTGTAATCTTAATAAACTCTTACTGCTACTTTATCTTCAAATACCTTTCTAGATAGGTCAAACTTGTGTGCTTTATAATGCTTTTTTAATAGTACAGAAGGGTTGAGCGAGCTCTCTCAAAGCACGAGCAGTTCATGTAGGCCAAGGTCTGCCAGACAACTTTTCGCTCGGTGATGTGTACTAACTGGCGTGAGGCTGTCTGTATTAGAACTTTTCGCTGATGTCTCAGATAATTTTACCACTTTCGATCAACTAAAAATAACTGGAACAAAAATGTTAAGCGCAGCAATTATTTTCCGTTATACCAGCAATTTAAACTAAGAAAATCAAATTCTAGATCATACATCGTTCTCTCTGCTCTGCACGAATCGAGGCTGAATCGAGGAATCTGCTAAGTTTTAGTTTGCTCATCTCTCTCTCGACTGTTTTCCTTTCTGCTTTGGCTAATATCTCTATTTCCACACACCCATTACAACTTTTGTCTTCTGTTTCATGTACTAACCCTTTTTCCTTGCGCTACACTCTTTCACTTCATCTATACGTATTATAAGTAAATTAAACAATTTTATATCTCGAAACGTGAATCATAATCCTTTTTTTCCATTAGCCGCATCTTCACCTATTATTTCCCTAACGTGTTCGTTTCATGCTTTGTGTTCATTGTTTTAACATCCTTATGTAACACCACACTGCAAACGCTTTTCTTTTTCATCTCTCCCTTTTGTCAATTTCTGACTAGCAGAATGTTTGTTACAAAAAGCCTTTTATTTTTGAAAAATCACACATTTCTTCTTCTGGTTATCTGCTTTTCATCTTGCCCTTACTCCGGGCATCGATTGTAATTTTAATTCCTAAATAACGTAATTATAACTCTTCTAATATTATATATGATCATTAAACATCACTTCCTTTTTGTACTTATTTTCTTCATTGTAGCTAGTAATTTTAAAGTATGTGATTTCAAGTTTACATTTCAGTAGTTTTTATATTCTTCAGGTTGTGCTTGCTTTTGGGCGTGTGAAAATGCTATTCTTAAAATCAACTGGTCTGTCTCCTGCTTTGTAACTTTTTGCTGTAAATTTTAATATTTTAATCCATTCTCCTATATATTTTAAAAATATTCATATTCTCTCATCCACTCGTATCAAATTACTTGAGCTTAAAGTGTATTGGAGCCCTGTAAAATTCTCAATATACGATTTTATCTCATATATCATTAATATCGACTTCTTTCTCCTTTTCCAGCACTCTGGAGGTCAAACTGGCCTTGTGAGTTCTAATCGTCTGGGTGTTCTCTTTTTTCTGAGGTTAAAATAAGTTTGGCAGCTGCATTTTTTGACGTATTATACGCAAAGTGTCTGATCGGCCTGATAGCTCAGTGGTTAAGGCGCTTACTATCGGAAGTTCGTGGTCCGGTCCCGATTTCATATCCCGGTGGGAGTAAGAATTTTTAAGAGTTGTGTTCTATCCTATGCGTTATGCCAGGACGTCCTGTGGTTGGAATTCCAGGTTAATCTGTAGGTCCCAGAGGAAAGGAACTGGCCGTCCTACCTCTGACACAATGGCTACGTACGCTTCCTTCGGGAGGATCCAACCAACTTTCGGGTTATGGACTAAGTTAATGTTACGCAAAGTGTAGGTTTCGGAATTCAAATTTCTTGTGACATGAATTTCGTTGATCCAAAATTGAATGCCGTATTTAAAATTGTATATTCTAAGAAAATTTTGTGGGATCAAATGGGTGTTGGGTTAGGAAGATTTCATTGGCAAGTGTTTGATGATTTTAACGGGGAGTCCTCAATTCGCAGTGGAAACATGGCGTACCGGCTGAAGAAGACACTGATATTTGGATGGAAGAGGCTAACTTCTAAACGCCCATATACTTGTGACCCTCAAAATAAATTAGTATTAGATACCAAATCTGAACCTAATACCGCAGCTAGTAACGTGCGATCCCGGTGCATGTGGTTCGTCATAAAGGCCGTAACAGATTTCCTTCCTGTTACTTCTCCGTCATCTCCTCCCGGTCATAATGACCCGAACACAACAAAAATGAACTTTATTTTCAAGGCTGTCTAATAAACTACATTCAAATGATACATCATAATTACCTGCAGTTTTTAGCTCTAATGTATTTTAACTATATCGTATATAACTTAAATCGTCATTAAATAACAATGTTTCGGTCAGCAGTACGTTATTAGCAATTGTGAGAAGAAAGCCACTTCTTTTGTGAGATACACGTAGTCTGAAGATAACACTGTGACCGAGAATGGTGGTGTAACGGTTAGCGTTCTGGCCTCGCATTTGGGAGGACGGCGGTTCGAATCCCCGTCCGGGCATCCAGATTTGTGTTTTCCATGGTTTCCCAAATCACTCCAGGTGAATGCCGGGATGCTTCCTTCAAAAGGCCATGGCCGAATTCCTTCCCATTTCTTGCCCCCCCCCCTTTTTCCTTTCCCGTCTCTAAAGACCTCGCTGTTAAGAGACGTAAAGCAGTTAACAAAAAATAACACTGTGAGGGGGCGTCCATTAATTACGTGAGGTGTTTTTCTGGAATTCCTGACCCCCCCTTCCTCTGGTGAGACTTCGTGAGATCTGGTCGGATCCCCCCCCCTCTGAAATGACGTGAGATATTGACCGAGACTTCCCCCCACTACTAATCAACCTCGTAGGTTTTTGTAGACTTTTCTTTAGCCCTACCGTCCTACAAGAATTTCAAAACCTCACGTGAGATTTCCGTTGACCCCCCCTCCCCCTTGGTGATGTTTCGTGAGATTTCACCTGACCCCCCCCCCCCCCATTTCACCTCACGTCATTAATGGACGCTCTCTGATTCAAATCTAAGCTGCGCCGCCGGGGTCGTTGAGCCCAGCCTCTCTTTACTGTCGTCAACCTTGTCAGTTCTTTATTGTTTAGTTTTTTTTTTCTCGTAGCTTCGTATTAATTTTTTTGTATTATCTTTTGCTGTAGTTTTATTGATTGGTACACAAAACAGTGCCATCTTTCTAGTTGCCACATTAGGGCAAAAACAACTTTCTTACCCTTTTTTTTCGGCAGCTAGCGTCTCAGAATGAATAATCAATTCGTGCTTGTTCAGGCATGTTCGGCTATAGACCAATTAATCTTTTCTCGACAACGTGTTCGCTGTAGTACATGGTTAAACAGTTTATAGGCGAGTGGATTAATTTAAAATGTGTCTGGTATGGCTTAAAAACCAGAATGTAAAAAAGTAAATCAAATATGAGATATAGTCACATCAATTAGTTATATTTTCATCAAATTTTCCTGTTGTGAAAAATGAATTAGTATTTATGCGAATTTTTGTTAAAGCAAATATGTAACACTACAAACAGCAGTAGCGGGAAAGAAAGTAAGCATGGGAAAAAAAAAGCCGTAGATCGGGATCGAGTGTGCGACCACTAGCATAGGCACCCGACGCAACGCCCAACCTGCCTAGCTATCCAGTCGCCATGGTTTTAATGCCTTTTCTGCTGGAATAGAATGATCACTTTTTAATTTTCAATTTTCGATTTCTTATAAACGAAGGCTTCACCGTGACGAATTTCATTAGCAAGAGATACTGGAGATGTTGTCTACTATTCCCATGTTCCTAATGTAGAAATCTCCTAACAGAATTAATTGAAATATGGCGCTAAAAACAGCTAGGTTAAGAACAGCTTTTCTTTTATCGTTCCGGTGGTCAGTCATAAGATATTGCGCAGGGTTTTAAACTGGACCGTACGCTTACAGGCTGCGAAAACCCCATCCAGATCAGTTCTGCAGTTTATGTGTGATGCAGGAACGAAAAATAATTAATAGTCATTACTGTCATTGAGGACAGTGTTTAAATTAAAATTATTCAATTTTTTCCCCCATGTCTTCTTCCTTTTCTCTTCCCAAAAACCGAGCGGGGCGGTGTAACGGTTAGCGTTCTCGCCTCGCATTCGGGAGGACGGCGGTTCGAATCCCCGTCCGGGCATCCAGATTTGGGTTTTCCATGGTTTCCCCAAATCACTCCAGGCAAATTCCGGGATGCTTCCTTTAAAAAAAGGCCATGGCCGAATTCCTTCCTATTCCTTGCCCCCCATCCTTGCCCCCCATCCTTTCCCGTCTCTAAAGACCTCGATGTTAAAAAGAGACGTAAAGCAGTTAAAAAAAATCTTCCCAAAACCTCTTCATATGTTCACTATGTTCCTGTTTTCTCTGTTCTGCCCTGTTTTTTCTGCATTTTGAATTTCGTTTCCATGATTTTGTTCCTGAATTGTTCTTTTTTCGTGTCATTTCCTTTTCTATTCCATGGAATCATTTGGTTTTCCTGGTACAGAAATTTACCACATCAAAGATCCTCTTTGTGAGTCTATTCTTCATTCTCTGAAAATATCCATATAATTGTAATCTTCGTGCCCTGATCTTGTTTGTGAGTCTATCTGTATGCTCATATAGTTCTTCTTCGGTTGATCCATTCGTCCATATGCCTTCTTTATGCACTGATCTAAAACTTTTTCTACGGATTTTCCCACTTCCCACTTCCTACTTCCCTAATGCCAGAAGCTCCGGTCGTGGTCGTTTATGATACTAACAGTGCTTCTGGTAGCACAACTGTGTTGTAATGTGAGTTTAGCCTCTCTTCATATATTTCTTTTGTTATAATTTGCTCATGTATCTCTGTGTGCCCTTTAAAGAGCTTTCCACATTTGATGCCTTGTTCGATTCTCCTATTTGTACGTATTCCGCTAGTTATTTGAATTTCTCGTCTCTTTATTTTTACATATTTTTTGTGTATTACTTGCATGTTTTTTCTCCATATATTATACTAGCTATTACCCGCGGCTTCGTACGTGTGGACTTAGAATTGTATTACTAGAATAGGGAATTGGGTATGAAAGCTGTAAGTTAGGTAAAAGGTATCCCAAAAAGCACGGAGTTGGAACAATATGACGGGGAAGCCATTCTACCAATGAACCTGACTCATGAAGATAACTAATTTGCAACATGTTTAAAAATAGCAACAAACTAATGGGGGGAGGGGGAAGTTAGCTGTGGGAGACAATCTACCACAGTTCCTTTCTGCGGACATCTTATGTCAATACCGTTTTGTACATAGTGTTAACAGTCATGTGCAGCGCTAATACACATCTTCACTATATAATAAGTTGTGTCTGTACATGAAATTTATCAACAGATCACACACAAACTGACTGCGAGACAAACAAAGCCTGCTCGACCGATATAACATTACAGAGACTAACACACGCTATCCTTCTGTCTGTCATCGTTCGGTTAGTTATCAAAATTTCATTACAAAATATGTTCATTATCCCGGAAAAAGGATCCTCTGTCTTTCCTAATAATACATAGTATTTTCTTGTTAAATTTAATCACGATCGGTTCAGCCGTTAAAGCGCAACAAGCAGACAGAGTTACTTTAGCATTATAATATATACTTTCTTCTTCATTGTATTTATGTGAAAATAATGTGTTTTGTAACAGAATGTGAATCCCATTGTTGTTCACTGATTTCGTAATGAGATGGGTGAATTTGTTTGGTTGAGAAAGTATTTCGCAAACATTGAGCTCGAAGCTATCTGTGGGATAACAACTGGAGCGCAGCCTTCTTTATCAAGAGCCTCTCCGAACAGATGGCTGTTACACCCACTGTGAAAACCAGAGACCCTGCTACCGGAAATAACTGTACGATTGCTGTATTCACATTCAATTTACGACACAAGAATTTTGGTTTTCGGAAAGCAGCTCGTGTCGATGGTTGTATGGTCCTGAATTCAGGCCACGGCCGATTTCTTTTCCGTCGCTTCGTTACAATCCTTTGAAAGTGCCGTTGCTAAAATGCTTCTCTGTTGACCTCGACGAGCTGAAAAACGTTGAAATTGCCTCAAAAATACTTCTTCGCCAGCGTTCTTACTGTACGGTTGTAAGCGGTATTCGTTTATTTACGTACTGCTTACTGTCACCCATATAAACCTTTTTTATGTGCTTGCTGGGACTCTTCTAGAGTAATGAATCGTCAATACGCAGCGAAGCTGATTTTCAGCGTAATATTACGTCATTTAAACTCTTCTGTCCGGGAGATGTACCCTCTAGCATTCTTCGGAATGGAACGAAAAATTTGTGAAAATGTGAATCACAATCACAGTAGTAGTTTAACAACGGGCTAGATCGAAATTACATATAACGATTTGTATGGTGATTGGAGGTAACATAAAACCAAAGAGCGAAATGCAGAAGTAACATATACATAACGCGTAATCTATCATGAATAATAATCTACACCTATACTCCCCAATTAACAAAATCCTGGGTACTAGAGGAAGCTTTACACCAAAACTAATCTGTACGGTGTGTATTCCAATCCCGAAAGAATTCAGTCAAGCATCAGTATTTCACTAATCTGAGAGAAGATTAGTGCCATAGCGACCAAAACAGGTTGCTGTTCGAGGTATTTCATCGCACTCGTAAACGTCGGATGTTTGCATATCTGCCAAAAACTGAAATGTTTACTTTGTGTTCTCGTAAAAAACTGATTCTTTTCATTAGTTATGCACATTGCGTTGCACTTTTGTCAATTTAGTGTAAGTTGCCATTCATCGCACCATGCCGAAATAACATCCAAATCGCAAAGAATGACTAAACAACCGTCGGTGTTCCTTACTTCTCTATGGATGACTGCATCATCAACTTCATTAACGAGATCTTTAGTAAAAAATAAGAAAAGAAATGCTTCTACTACACTTCCTTGAGGGACTCCCGATCTAACGTCTAGATAGAATAGGCTTCTCCGTCAACGACGACATTCTGCGACTGACCAGTTACAAAATTTCGTATAAATAATACTTAAAAGAGAAAGATATTGCTCTAGAAATACCCGTGGCAGTCACAATGTAATCAGAGGAAGACTAGTTGAGGTTTCTTTGTTTAGGGCTTTACACCTCGTAGACATCGATGCCATTACAAGCTATGTAAGTTGAAGTAACGTACCTATAATAATGATGAACTGTAAGCTGTCTTGGAAGAAGCAGTCATAGCAAAACCCATTTTTGCCCGGAATTTGTATGAACAAGCCAAATCCCTATAGTTTCCAATTAGAACCCTCCTAAGCGTGGTGGTGTAACGGATAGCGTTCTGGCCTCGCATTCGGGAGGACGGCGGTTCGAATCCCCGTCCGGGCATCCAGATTTGGGTTTTCCATGGTTTCCCAAATCACTCCAGGCAAATGCCGGGATGCTTCCTTCAAAAGGCCATGGCCGAATTCCTTCCCATTCCTTGCCTCCATCCTTTCCCGTCTCTAAAGACCTCGCTGTTAAGAGACGTAAAGCAGTTAAAAAAAAATCCTCAGAAAATACATGTGTACTGCAACACAGTAAGTAATTAAAAACTTCCTCAACTTCTGATATTCATTAAATAATGCATCTTTTGTTTCCAAAAATATTTTGGATCCGGAAGCCATTCAGACACTGACACTTAAGTATAAGATAGTTTCTGTCGTAGAACTAGAAAATACGCTGATAATGTACACTGGAATTAATTGTTCCAGTTTCGTTTAAACAGTACACAATCCTTCGTTCCCGACTTGATTGCTTTCGTGAGACATCGCTGCGGAGCAGACTGCTCCTGCGTTACACACGAAAAGTAATTATTGCTCAAGGATAACCATTAACAGTTAATGACACGCTGCGAGTTCAGCCCTGTCGCTCTTCAATTCTACAGCTTATCGTGGAATCCAGAGTGCGTAAGTTATTGTACACACTTTCTTGCTTGTTACAATAATAATTATTATTATTTCATAACAGATCTTCCTCAGAAACGGATTTTCAATCTGAAGTCCCTAATCCGTCACAGACTCACGAACTACACTGACTCAGTAGTAACTGTTATAGATTTTAAAACGTTTTTTAATTCTCTTGATAGGGAAATTCCGGATAAAGTGATCCGAGAATTTGGAGTTAAATCTAATACGTGAAACACTCGCACACAACATATCAAAAATATGTAAACCCCATTCAAAATAAATACAGGTGTAAGGCTAGGTGATGGCTGCTCTTCAACTGCATCTTGCAGAAAATACTAAGAATATTCAATGGAAAATTAGAAAAACACAAGCTATATCCGGTAACACTGGGGAGAAAGATCAAGGACTTTGAAATAAACTGTCTAGCATTTGCAGATGACTTTGCCATAATTTCAAAAAAACTTGAAAAACACAGCAATACAAGCCAATGTCTTAGAGGAGACAGCCAACAAAACGCGATTAAGAATTTCTATGAAAAAAATTATGAAAACAATAAAAAATGATCCAAAAATCCTAGTAACGGATATAGGTCAAATAAAAGGATAAAGAAGTGCAAATATTTAGTGAGAAATAATTCAGGAAAATGGTTTAGAAAATTTTTCTGTACAAGAAAGGATTCACAAGACGGAAAGAGAATGACATACCTAGGACTATCTATGACAAAACGTGTTTAAAAATCTTAAAATTCAGCACTGCACCACAGTAGGCAAACCGGAATGTCTTTACGCAAGTGAATGTCTAGTTAGAAGTACTAGAGGGAAGAATTTTACGTAAAATACTTAATCCGCTAGGAACAATCCATTCCGACTCCTACTGGTTACAATATTTTTTCCTTAATGTAATGTAGCCTGTGGCTTCTCAGAACCCATTGATTCGTTATGTAGGGCCTTACACATTTGTACGATACAGCTGATAAGATTAGAGAAGTCAGAGGCATTATAAATCTGAAGTATGCTGTCTTTATTGTCACAGTAATGGAATGAGTCAGGCAAGTGCGTCACGTATTTAAATATGCATTGCTCAATATTAATGTAGGTCCAGCTTGTTGTCAGCACAGGGGCATATGGGCCTCACATGTGTTTCATGTTGGTATGCGTCCTGCTGATGTCTGTATAAGCTATACACTCGCTTTATTGCTGTGCGTTAAACTCTTCTCTCTGTTCCAAAATACTGAGGGTGCGGTTGTATTTCAATTCATCTGTTTGTTACACCAAGGATGATAGTTTCGGATTTTACACATCTTCAGGATCTAAATACTGAGCAATGTTAACTGGTGTTACGGTGGTGGAACATTCTACGTTAGTTTCATAATGGAAATAACCGTGTAATGCTCGTGCTGTCACTTCGGGTGAATGTTAAGGCAGTTCGTTCAAAATGTCATGGCTGAATTCCTTCCAGTTCTTTGCTCATATTCATTTCCCACCCTTAATCACCTCGACGTCGACTAGGTGTAATAGCATAAGAAAAGAAAATTAAAAAAGAATTCCTTAGAACCGTGGTTAACAATTAATTATATATTTCAGGAACTTTTTCAAGATGTTTGGAAGCTCTTTCTTGTCTCCTTTGTAAACTTTCTACATGTGGCTATCCAAATGTCTGCAGTCATTATTCTAATAGCTGGGAAAGCTCGTGGGCATGCAGTTTTACTTATCTCCACGAGATGACATAGATATTGCTGCATCTTTGCTAACATTCATTTTACGGTCAATTTTTCACAAAGGGAAGGCGTTAGAACACATATTCGATTGGAATGAGGGTCTATTCAAAATCTCACAATTACTTCGTACTAACATTAACAATTTTGAACAATGTGCACTTTACATTTTACTTAAAAAGTTTTGTTTATGACGGATAAAAATTTTTGCAGTGTAAAATATCTACTAGTTCAAAATTACGGTTCCCCATTTTTTTCATCAAAAAACGGTGCTTTCGCGACAACCATATTTACAGTACGTTATTTTACTTTGGATTACACATTAATTTAAATTAATAAGAAATTTACTTCCCTGTTCGTTTATAATGGTAAAATTTCGTTATCCGAATCAAGCTTTCTATTTATCCTGGATTTCGTTTCAAGGGTATTCGACAGTTGAAAATAACCCAGTAGGTCCACCAGCGTCTTTGTCTTCCAATTGTGTTATTACGTAAATTGCACACAACGACTCGGAGTAGTATGCAGGTGTCTATAAAGAAGACGAATTTGATACCGATTGTAATCAATAAATAAAAAATATAATTCAGACTTACGTTTTTTTCTTTTTCTCGAAAACAAAGCCGCATCAGGATAAACTGGTAGATATTCTTTGTTAGGGATCTTCGGACTATATTTTTAGGAACATTTTAATCCCAGTCGGCGTTCCAGTCCCCAATGTGCAGTCAATCTTGTGAACGTCGGTAGTGGACAATGTTCTGAAAATATTTTTAAAACAAAAAGAATCGTAAAAATCGACAAATAACTTAAATCAAAATATTCAGAGCTGGACGGTTTGAAATTACAGTGGTGTAGACACAGTTGTAATCATTGTACAAATTTAATCCAGTTCAAACTGCTCTTAAATTTTGATACAGGTGACACCTCTAAAACGATAACATTACAAAATTTTGGTTGTTGAATTTATGACAGTATACGTTAATTTCTGTAAAACAAACAAAAGCCGACTTACAGTGGTGTAACGTGACAGTGTTCCGACACGTCACCGCCTCCGTTGCGTCCACACTCCCCGTAGTTCGTGCGACTGACGGACGGGTTCCTACTCAGTCTTCAGTCTCCTTTCACGTGGTTGCCTCGCAGTGTTCAAAAATTTCCGCAAACGTCGGTTCAGGGTCATTGCTAGTGTTACCACACGTACTCTATTATAGAGCACTGTACTTTATCATTAAGGAAAAAATAAAGTACCGTACTTTAAAACTTTTTTTTACACGTTACCACCTCACTGGTTGATCTTTTACTTGCAAAAATAATGTTCCAATGCAGCCCTAACAAACCATCATTAAAAGTCTTTGGCACATTTTGCTGGACTTAAAGATTCTTGCATTTCTCAACGCAATTAAAATGATTTCTCAAAGGTCACTTACTCACTTGACATATTTGTTTTGTTCGAGGTTACTTTAGATTCACTCGATATTTTTTGCTAGTAAAAAATGAGATAATTACATATTTTAGTTTAAATATAGACCTTACAGATACTATATAATAATAAATTCATGTCCTCTCAAAGACCTTGTGCATCTCTGTCGTAGCCAGTGAAGTTGCTCTGCTAATTCTACCAGGAAAAGAAGACCAGCAGTTTGACGTAGAATTCGAATTCCGGAGCGTCCTAGCATCTACGCACTAACAAATCAAAGCTTTGCCAATTTCAATGCGCGTAAAAATTTCAGCCGGGATCGGAATTTGTACCGGGGAACTTCAGTACCCCAATCGCACTCAGGGGCGTAGCTATGGGGTCTAGACGGTGCAGTGCACCGGGGCCCCTACGCTCAGGGGGCCCCCAAGCATACCTCTGGGGGCCCCCAAGTGCAGTTCAGAGGCCCACGAGCCTTCATGGAAAATTGGCGATTTTTTTTTAACTTCTACATTCGTTTAAGGGGGCCCCTGACACACAGGGCCCTCTCACAGCTCAAGGGTCCCCCAACCACTGCTCAGGGGGCCCCTAAGCACAACTCAAGGGCCCCATCCTCAGCTCTGGAGGTCCTTACCAGCAACACAAAGCAAAAAAAAAGGTCGCCCATCTGGCCTGAGGGCCCAAAATAAATTTTTTGCACCGGGGCCTTGTTGACCTAGCTACGCCACTGATCGCACTCCGTAACCATCTGTGTCACCAGACCAAATCTAGAAGTAATGAAAAAATTTATTCAGACATAATAAAATAAACGTACTCTTTCTGTACAATATACTTTGCTATCCCAAAACACGAAA